>VMOF01000388.1:29100923-29237109 GCA_011764245.1 Trialeurodes vaporariorum | reverse complement strand
CCTCCACTCCTCCAGTCTCGCTCACAATTTAATTTTGGTCGTGACACGTGATATTTAAGCTTAAGCGCTCGCGGTTAGCGCGTTAATGGGCCCGGCTGAAAAGTTAAGGTCGAAATTAACCCTATTCATCGTGGAGTTGATCAGGTTAATCACGCAGCGTTGTCTGTCATTAAAGTTATATTAAACGAGTGGATGGAAAAACCTCGCGAAATTCTGTTGCGAGTTGTGGACGGTGAATGTTTACGGTTTGGAAGTCGTGGAAACCCGAATGTATCCTCTTCTTTCTCTCTCCCTCTGCTATTTTCGACGCATGGTGTGGCAGAAATGAGAAAAGGATAAAAGGATGACATCAATTGGTCTGTTGGTGCATCTTTTTTTTATATTTAATTTCTTTGAAGCGCTTGATGGAAGTAACTCACAGTATTTCTTGTAACTTTTTTTGAACACGGGATCGTGAACTAAAACGCTTTTGAAGTTGCGAAAATTTCGAGCGGTTTGAAGAGGTCTCGTTTCGGCGCGAAACTCGGTGACGTCTTAGTATAGGTCCGGCGGAGCGGTCCAACTGAAATCAAATCACAGCTCATGATACGCGTAGGTATGTACTCTTCTGACGTAAACGCCTTCAAATAACTGTGTATGTGACTATTCATACTTCTGAATGCCCCTTCTTCTATGTCCTTCCCATGACTGGATCACCCGCCTCTGAAATATATTCAGTCAATTTGATTGGCATTAAAGCTCGCGTTCACAAAATCGTCGTGGACTAAAAAAAAAAAAAAAAAAAAAAAAAAAAAAAAAAATACGACTTATCGCTTTGCAGTTTGTCAATGGGAACTGGGGGAAGTGGCCATCATAAACCCCCCCCCCCCCCGAATTGGGATGGTACCAATTTTCTCGCAAATTTCCCCAAAAACGAGCTGAAAACCGGCAGAAGTCTGCGATTCTCGAGATCCCCCAGGAATTTAGTTTTAAGGTTTTGTGCCCTCTTGGAACAATTATTCCTGCCAGCGCCCATGATGGCAACTCTGGCTGTGGCACCGATGAGATGTGCGCGAAAAGACAATAGACTCGAATTCGTGGGCTCTATCTCACACGAGTACTTAATGCACTATGGTATGTGTATCGCTCATCATTACGATGATTTGTGTTGACAGTTGACTGGATGTTTGACTTGACCGCACACCACCACCGAACCATTCACCATTATTCACCACAACGCCGCCGCTGCTCAGCCGCGCCGCGGCCGCGGTTGCAAGGCGACGGCAAAAGGTGTCCGCGCGCACACATACAACATGTATGTACATATTCATATATGCCATTGCCACTTTGACGTCATCATATCAACCTCATCTCGAGGGATTTATGGAACTTGAACGTAGGAACGATACTAACGAGGCCCCTCCCCCCCCCCCCCCCCCCCCCCCCCCCACGCTCCCATCGATCGACGCTCTTGAGGAAAGAAGCGTCAAAAGAACGCGTTGATACGATGAGCGAGCTACGAGCGGGCGGGCGACGCGACGCGACTGTCATAATGCGTTCATTACTTTTTCACAGCGCATTTCAAATACCCGCGCACACAACATATACGCCCGCTAATTATTTTTGAGCCCCATAACAGATTTTTGTGCGAGACGCTCTTTTTGATTTGACAGCATCGATGGGCCGGGGACGAAGATGCGTCGTGCGGTATTTTTTTGATCTACGGAAAGGGGCGTGGCCTACGCAATCCCGTTCATTAGTAAGAAAGAAGTGTATACTGTATAGTCGACAATTCCAATTTACAGTGTTGCCAAGTTTCTGCATACTTTCAAGGAAATGTTGACTCATGATGCCGCCCTCGCATCGCACTATGGTCCTAAGATCGTCAAAAAGGGCCAAACATCAGGAGTAAACTCATCAATTTATCATTTAGAAACTTTCAAGGCCAATTTTATCCTCTGATATGTTTTAAATTAAGCCAAGCAGGCCAAAAACTATGATTTTGATATTTTTTTTCCTCTCGATTGTTTGCCACTCTTCTTTCGACCTCAGTTCATGATATGCATCGAAGGGCTTTAGTACAATGGTAAAGCGTGCAATCTGGAAACGTAGCAGTTGATCTATTTACACCCATATGAAAGGTCGAATCCGAAGTTTATCACCGATTCATCGTCCGTAGTGCATACGTATTCACAAATCACAAGTGTCCGCAATAGTCCGCATCTAAACTTTTAGCCAAGTTTTCTCTGCTAAGGGTGAGTTCTAGAATTTTTGAATGTCCTCATCGTTATTTTCGCAATATTTCACGTTATAGAATGACCGTATTTTTGCCTGTAGCAAAACCTTTCAAGACTAGCTTCCAATATCGCCGCCCGCCATTTGCATTTTACCTCCACAGGGGCCTCCGTGAAGCTCTAAATCTGAGAGCCAATCAGAAATGGATTCAGAAATAGCGCAACTCTTTTTATTAAATAGGGATACATAATTCAATTCAACGCGTACGGCTGAATGCAGAATCATTTCTCTCGTAACGTTGAAAACTTTGTAGGTCTGTACTCTATGTGTACCGTGATCCGTGATCATGGTTTTGTCCCGTGTCTCGCGAGGAAAATTTGCCTCGCGGTTTAGAGAAAGCAGAGCCCCTCTGCCGTCCGTCCTGGTTCTCTCTCTCTCTCTCTCTCTCTCTCTCTCTCTCTCTCTCTCTCCCCCCCCTCTCTCTCTCTCTCTCTTTTTCTCTCTCTCTGAAAGTACATATTTGCTGTTTCTCGCCGCCATTTCGCGGTTGACATCTCCGCGCAACTATTGTCCATCGTTCTCGTTTGTCCACCGTCCATCGACGCTCCTCAGACCTTGGGGCATCGTATGGTGATTGGTGGATGGTGGACGGTAGACGCGGGACAGTGCGGTGAGCTCGAATCCTCGGCCTCGTGGCGACGGAAGGGCGTCCATTTGTCCCGTCTGTCCGTCCGCTGAAAAGGGGTTGGAGGACAGGAGAGTGGAGGGGAGTTGGGTCGGAGGAAATTGAAACTTTGGTAATTCACACCGGAAGTGAGAGGATGAATCGGTGACACTTATCGATCCCGCCGTCTCCTCTTTGACCTCGTTGCCAGATTTAGATGCAGGGAGAACAAAAAGAAAAAGATAAACGGAACATGTTGGACTAGCACACGATAGTGAACTGAGACCGAAAAAAAAAGTGGCAAGGAATCATTAAAAAAATGTAATCGAAAATCATCGTTTTTGACCTTTTAAGCTGAAGTTTTAAAACTTTCCAGACGACATTTTGAGGTTAAAATAGGGTTTTCGCTAGCTTGCTATTTGTGATTGAATAGTACATTTCAGCGTAAAAACTAGCGAAAATTACGATAACCAGATTAAAAAATTACGAAATTTACTCACAAAATTACTTTGAATTTTAAGACGTCACGGTGGAGCTGCACAGGTACCACATGAGATTCCTATCTAATTCTAAACTTTTCTCTGTGTCTTTTTATAGGCAGGGAGACAAATTAGATAGGAATCGCTCTTATATGATGTATACCTGCATAGCTCTTCTGCATCTTTTGCTCGCAAATGACGGAGCTACGCAGTTGTAATGGGGTATTCCTTTTTAATTTGTCACTTACTCTAAAGAAACACACAGAAGAAAGCGTCAAATTAGATAGGAATCTCCCATGATACCTGCGTAGCTCCGCTATTACACTGAGAAAAATTTCCTGTTGCCGCAATCGGACGTCTTGTTTAATACTTACTTAACCGGAATTCCTGTTATTCGAACAAGAAATTCCTGTTATCTCAACAGGAATTCCGGTCAAGAAACAGGAATAGCAGTATATCAGGAATAACAGTATATTTGTTGAAATAACAGTATATCCTGTTGAAACAACAGAAATTCCGGTTAAGTAAGCATCAACAAGACGTCCGGTTGGAATATTATTTGGCCCAGGGCCCAATAAATGTACGGTACACACGGTCCTCGGCCCCCAGTCCGCCCTAAGTACGTCAACAAGCATCGGCCACCAGCCAACGGACCGCATCGGACCGTTTTTAAATGGCGCAACTACAAAACTAACCTCAAAATAGCACTTAGGGTGGATTAGAGAGGCTCTAGACCCGCCCCAAGTAACGTAAAGTTGGGAGTGCACCCAACATTCCGATGTGCCGTTAAAGAAATGTGAGGTTAGAATCGCCATTTTTAGGTACGACCTGAAGCCCGTTTGTACCGTACATTTATTGGGCATTTATTGGGCTCTCGTGAAACTTATTTTTAGGTTAATTTGTGGTGTCACCGTTTTGTGACGGTCTGATGCGGTCCGTTGACTGGTGACCGATACTTGTTGAAGTTATCGGGGCGAACTTATTAGTCTAGGACCGTCGGCGTCCGCCTTGAACAAAGATATTATACTGTAGGATACGCAAATGTGGCAAACTTAAGGCGGGGAAAATAGACCTGCATGGGTTGGGGTACATAATGCGCCTGCAAAAATGAGAGGATACCTTTTATTAACCCAACGAACCAGTGTAAATGTCCATCTATTTATACACGTGTTGTGAAGCTATCAGGTTGCATCTGCCCTTGAAATCTGAGCCCAATTCTGTAAAATTTGCGTACCTGCGTAGTATAATATCTTTGGTCTCAACCATATTTTGGGCACTCATGTCCTAACCATCGAGCAACCGAGGCCAGCAATACATTTTTTTTATAAAAGTTTGCCGTTTTGGTCTTCGTGCGCCTTACTTCAGTGGCAGATTCAGGGTGGGGTGGGGGAGGGGGGGTTTAACACCCCTCCCCCCATTTGATCCAAAATTCTACTGTATCTAAGATGGGATTCTCGGGGAAATTTTGGGCTTTTCGTTGAAAAAGTATGTTTTTACCTACCTCCTCCCGCTCCCCCCGCGAAAGATTTCTAGATCCGCCATTACCTCAATGTAACCATTTTTATGGACCCTTATTTATAATAGTTTATTTTGGCATCGTCACTCAGAAGTTAGAATTCTGTATTTTTATAAGATTCCCCCCTCGCCGTTGTTTGTGTTTATTTTGGCAATTGCAAGTGACGTAAGTTAAAAACGGCAACCATGTCCCTTACTCAGTGTTTGTCCCATCCCGGGACTGTCGATGTTGCCTGGCTAGACCGGACGGAGGATAATCCTTTTCAATGCTTGCAGTTCTGCAGTATTTTCGATCGGTTCCAGGTCCTCTCTCTTTCCCCCCCGCCTTCCCTTACCACTGCAGCTTGCCAATTTTCCCGCATACAAAGCCTTGACCGATCGGATCGCTAGGTTCAGCGTGGGGGTTAGCTTTGGAAATGCATGACCTTCGACTGAGGTGGAACTTGGAAACTGTCGGTGGCGACTCGAGCGATTTGGAGAGAATGTAATTTTTCTGTTTAAACTTAGGTAAAACAATCGATTCTTGAGTAGTCGCCCGGAGAATATATTATTTAATATTCCTTTAAAGGGGGGGGGGGGTGGATGTTGCCAAATTGCACAAACCTCCACAGGAAATTGCTACGACAGTTAATGGAAATAGCATCGTTCGAAAGGAGGTAGCATCACGATCGGTTGTAGCTTTGTGAATTGCTATGTATCGACTCATATTTTATTCCAACCTACGAGAATTGAGAAGTAATCGATGCTCAGGTGGTTCATTTTGAGTCTCCAATTAATCGATAAGTTAGCATGGATTCAACTGATGTGAGAGGGGAAAAAATTGATCGCTCACTCAAGTTTCTTTCACAATCAGTGGAAGTGGTGGCTCGTCAACTCCAATTAAAAGTCGATACTTTATTGGTTCAAATGCTTGGAAGAAATTCGCATTTTATATTTGTGTTTGGAATACTAAGCAGATTATTATTGCTGCAATATTTCCTATAGATTTTACCGATAGTTTTGATCATTATCCTGAAATATAGGCAAAACGGACGACGTTCCATGTAAACGTGTAGGTATGTCTAACTGGATATTACTTTTGTACTTACTTTTACGCACAGCTTTATCGATGGTTCTAGCTAGGCTGCAGCTTCTCTGAAACCCATCCACACCTGAACCAGACGTGCACCCTCGCCTTCAATCTACATCCTTACCTGTGCCTGTACCTTAACGGTGGAGGCTTAGGTTAAGGCTTAACCTAGCTAAGCCTCCACCTGCACCTGCACCTACAACGCCACCTTCATCAGAGCTTCTACATTCACCAGCACCGCCACCTTCACCTGCACCTCTTCATTCGCCCTTAACCTGCACGTCTACCTTCACTTGTACCTGTACCTGTACCTCCACCCTCACATCCACCCTCACCTTCACCCCCACCTGCACCTTCACCTGCACCTTCACCAGCACCCTGACCTTTACCTGCACCCACTCTTGCGCTCGCTTTTTTTAACAACGCCCAAACCTTCACCGCAATCATCGATAAAGCTACAATAGCATGAGTCAAATGTAATAAGTAACCAATTACGCATTCCCATGCGTTTGCACCTATTTTGCTCTGTTTGAGGCTGATGACCAAAATCTATTATTAGAAAAATCCTGAAGTTAGATGTTATTTTTTTAACTATGATTTTTTTACGCTGACATAGCTTTCAAATTGTCAAACTTTAAAGAGATTCAGGCTTTTGATCGATTTGTTTTTATCCCCCCCTCTCCCATTGAATTATCATTGATGTAGTCAGTTAATTTCGTGATAGTTACATCCAAACAATGCAAAACATATCCCAAAGAATCGTAAGGTATCATTGACATAAAGTAAATAAATATTACCCGCAGTCTTTACGGGTTAGAGTCCATAATCTTTGCCACGGACCAATGAAACTTGTGCGTGAAACTTTCAGATTTTAATGTAATACCTGTTGACACCGGTAGAAAGATTTCTAAGGTAGGATGGTGGTGGTTAGCGAATCATGATTGTCTTCAGACATTATTACGGGGAGGGGGAGAGACCAAAACACAATTTTTCCCAGTGTCATCAGTTTCGACGACTATTTTTTGGGAAAACTGGCGTGTGAACAGCTTTTTTCCGCAATATTGGTGCACTTATCCTCCTCCCCGGAACACGATTCATTTCCGGACGGCGACGTGAGGGAAGCGCGATTAAGCGGGAGTTGACAGCAGATCCCGAATAGCTTTCTAGTTTCTTTACCCATCATCTTTGATTATGCAACATTTCCGTAATTTTTCTTTTCTTTTTTTTTTCTTTTTTTCTGTGGCTTGCGATGTGGCGAGGTGTGTTCGGATGCGGCGCGATGCGTCGGACAGCGCGCCTCGGTATACTAATACTAGACGAAGAATTCTGGCAACCGGTCTATTTACGGGAGCAGAACAGTTCTATTTTCGGTCGCTCCCGAGTCCCGATTAAAACTCGTGTCCAGGAAAAGGCGGCACACGGCAGTCGAGACCGCGCACCGCTGAGGATACGCCGTACGGGCTAGGCGCACGGTGCCGTGCTTTCCCGTTTAAAATTACCGTACGCCGTGCGCGCATACGATACGGGATATTTGCGCCACGTGTTCAGCACGTCTCGCCTCCCATCGCCACTGTCGTCCTACCTGATGCGATGCTTGTTTTTCTTTCATTTCAGAACCACCGAGCCCGAATCCGAACCCTCTCCGTTCCGAAATGTCTCTCAATTTGTTTGTAGATATCTGCTCTATGTATACTTTAGAGTGCATAAATCGATTTAGTGATGTTTTCACAGCGGTATTTTAGACTTTGTTTTTTTCATCAGTTATACGCCTCCAACTCTGAGAAAAAAGTTCTGGTGAAAAATGTGGTGCGACTATTTAGTAATAGTATCCGAAAATAAATTATGATATTTCGGACCAGAAATTCTGGTCATTTTCCATGCCAGATACTCTACGTGAAATCATCTGAAATTTTTTTTTGAAATGACAAGAAATACTGCCATTTTTTTACTCGAATAATCCGGGAAAATGCCAGGATTTCTGGCCATAATTAATTTTCAGAATGGGTCTGTTGCAAACTTTTGCTACAGCGCTATAGAGTGAGCAATCTCATGTAAAATCGCGTGAAAATTCCATTGGTGGCAGCTTAAAGTCATAAAATGCAATAACAAACTCACTAGAGGCATTTAACTGAAATCCAAGATGGCGGTAAAATATCGAGCAACCTGTATGCAAGCACCATGAACATCCAAGATGGTCAACCTCACAACATCGATCACAACCAATCACAACGCAAACAAACTCATAACTTCCAATGCTGGTGAGGTTGTTAACGTTGGCCATCATGGATGTTCACGGTGCGTGCACACAGGTTGCTCGATATTTTACCGCCATCTTGGGTTTCAGTTAAACGCCTCTTGTGAGTTTAATACTGCATTTTATGACTTTCTGATGCCACCAATGGACTTTTCAGGTGATTTTACTTAGGATTTAACACTCTGTATCGCTGCAGCAAAAGTTTGCAATAGACCCATTCTCCTGTAAACTGTCAGAATTCCTTTTCGGGAGCTTTTGATCGGATTTCTGTCCATTTTTAGTGGAGCCCCTTTCTCCGCATGTGCGGGGCCTGCAATCGACCAACTGCCTCGGTTCCCTTTCCCCACTCCATTCTGCGGTCTAGCATCAATCATTTTTCCTCAACATTTTGAGCACCTATGACAGTGGTGCTCATATCGTCGGGCCAAAGACTTACGTTAGTCGCGCGTTTTCCACGTATTTAATGAATTTCCAAAACTCAGCATTTTTCACCTTTAAATGAAAATGTTACAGATTAAAGTTTGCTCATTAGACATACATTTCTCAACTGAGTTGAATAATCTTTTTGCTCGTCTATGGAATCGTCGTTGAATTTGGGAATTCCATTAAATACACGCCAAAAGGCAGCACTGAAGCACTCAACCACCGCGCCGTGAAAACCGCACGTTATTTCAACGCTCTTTAATTTTGACCACGCGACCAACCACTCTATTTTTGGCCCCTGAAGAAGGCGGGTGAAAGAGGGGGCAGTGGCAGATAAAACAGTGGGAGGGAAAGTTTGGGGGGGGGGGAGTATGATGCCCTTTTCTTCGCAACGTCAAACGTCATAATATAACCGAACATGGACAAATGAACAAGCATGCCTACGCCCTACGGCCTCTATTCCTCTAATGACGTAGACACCCTCACAGCCTCACCACACATTCCCCGCGAGTTGAAATTCACGTCAGGCGAAATCAGAACTAAATCGATTTCATTTTCAGGCCAAGGGCCCGAGTCCGTTCCAACCCCTTCAGTCATGAATCATAGCAAATTTGCTACCCCGCAATCTTAGATTCATGTGTATACCATTAAACTGAGTAAATAACCTTTCTCTTACATTATTATTTACACACTGAGCGTCAATTTTTCTGAAATCTTATATGACTGCGAGTTAAATTTTGTTACTTTAAATAGAACTTAATGATCAAAAAGGTTAACTAAGCAGCCTGTAATAAATTAAAAAACGTTCATTGTAGAACGCGCGTTAAAATATCACCAGAAGAACACAATTTGACCGAATTTTATCTAGGATGAGCGTTCGTAAATTCCTTCCTTGAATCTGCCAGTTCGGAGCGCTTCTAAAATGCTGTTGGATTAATGTAATTGAAATATAAGACGAATCCGCAAAGACTGCCAGATTTTTTACCAAACAATAGCCAACACTTCGATGCGAAGATGCATATGCATGTTTTACACCTACCGGATGGGGTCGTTATCCGAACATTCCGAACCGATGTATTCAAGTGCCTTTACAATCTTCTTTCATTCATCCTTTTAATGTTGGTTGTTGATTAATTCTTTTTTCAAGAGCGCCAGGTACCTTCAATTCCATGCAAATCTACCACAACTTTTGGTTTTTCTTATGAAACCGTAAAGTAGAATGAGAGGATTTATACGAAAATTGGAAAGCTACATAAGTTTAAAACAATCTTTGTATCGATTTTGAAAAACGCTATTTCTGACGGCCAATTTTCAAGACTGTTTTTAAGCTGTCCATTTAAAGCAAAAGTGTTGCCGTAGAAAAATCCAGACTAATCTTTCGTAGTAAAAATTTGAAAAGTAACTACATCTGTTTGTTTGTTTGAAGCTCTATTCTTATGAATCAACTAAAAGAATGAAAGTAAGTATGAGAGATATGCCTCAAATAGTTTATATGACTGCAAAAATCCAAGTTTTAATATTTTTTTTTTTTTTTTTTTTTTTTTTTTTTAACAGAACTTAACGCCACTCAATTAGAGCTAGAGTTCATACCCATATAGGGGTCATTTCACGAGAGTTGGCAAATGACAGATCGCCTTGTTTACTGCGTGGGCGAGCGTTTGGTTTTGCAAAGACTTCTAATACTTACCATCTTATTTTGAGTAGCTATAGTACTAGAAGTCTTTGTATTTTAAGCACTAATTTTGATGCGTGAGCGTACCAACTGCGAGCTTTCATCTGCCATCTTTCGGGAAATGACCCCTATCTTGTCTGCTCGTCCCTGTTTAAGCGTAAGGGCATCAGTCGACTACGACCTTTTACTAATTTTGTAACCTCCCATCAAAATATGTAAAACTTCAAATGCAAGGAATTTTTTTAGATTTTCAACAAGGAATGACTCTTAAGACACAGAAAATTAACTTTTCATGTTTTTTTTTTTTTTTTTTTTTTTTTTTTTACACGAGTACAGTCAGGACAAAGTCGCAATCGCCTAACGTTCATTTGGGAAAATAGTGACGGTTTGCAAAAAGAAAAAAAATTAACGAAATTTTGAAGAATGTTGTAAAAATTAAGATATTTTCAAGACGAAAGCAAATTGATCGATTGACCCCTGACGAAGGATATACCCTAACCCTCAACGCTGGTTTTACCGATGCGTATTAGATTTTTCAATCCCTCTTATTAGGTACCTTTAAGGTAACTGTATAACGCTCATTATTATTTCAATTCTGTAAAAAATTTCACATCAGGGTTTCATGCGATGACCTATCAGTGGCAGCAACTTTTCAGTAAATTGAAGAAGCTGAAAATTGAGCAATTTTATTTGATAAGCTGTGGCAACTCTGTCTCATCGAAGCGTTCCGTTACAAACCATTGACTCTTTTAATTTATTGCGAATTTAAATTAATGCAAATATGAGGAGAGCGCTAAGGTCTTTTTCCGGCTGTTTTCCAACAGTGATAAGCATTCAGGACTGGAGTAACTCCCGTAACGTTGCCAAGTTTCATAAGAAGCACCATAGTTCTTGTTTTACGCCCCAAAAATTGGTTAGACAAACTTTAATCTACAACTTGGGCCTTCTACTCTCGAGCCCCCCTCCCCTTCTCCTCCCGGTGGGAAAGGGGGACGGCAACTACATGTACTAAAAACATAATCAGGTAACCAAAATTTCAAACGTCCATGAGCAATTAACTGCAAAACGAACGAAGTTTCACTTTCTCACTCTAACGAAGTTAGCAATTGAGAAAGTATTGCGGTGGCGCCAGTGGCGTCGCGTGCCATCTGGCAACAATGTGCCTCCTCCATTTAAAAGCATTCAATATATCGAATTTACCGTGTGCACTGTGCACCCCCCTGAATTCGACCTTTTACATGAGTTTAAATGGATAGAGTACAGTGTTGCCAGACTGCACGCGACGCCACTGGGTGGCGCAGATGTCTGTCTGTCTGTCTGTATCCTAGCATAACCTTTGAATCAATTGGCCATTAACATCCAAATTTTGCAGAAAAGTTGCTTTTAAAATTCCTCAGATGCGCTTTTTTTTTTTGTTTTTTCGAAATTTTAAATTTTAGGCAAGTTCTGGAGGATACAAGGATTCCATTAAAATCAATGGAAAAATGGGTAAACACAGGGAAAAATTGGAATATTTCAAATAGGTTGTTTGAATTTTGATTAAAAATTAGCACAGATATTGTACAATGTACAACCAGTCTACATACCCCCCCGTAGAATATTATCGGGGGGTCTGCGGTCTTCTACAGAAAATATAAGAGGGTCTGGAGGCCCCCAGATTAATTTTGTTATGAGAAAGTGTTCGTAGGGTATTCCCTAAAGTTTATTTTTCTGTGTCATGGCAAAGCGTCCGATCTGATAAAATATTACATTATCAACTTAATCCATTTGAATGCATGAAAAAGATTGAACTTTTATAGGTGTGTATAGTGAATTCAATCGCAATTCTTCTCGAATTCCATCAGTGGCGTAGCATGCAATTTGGCAACGTTGCAGTTCGTCCATTCAAACCCATGAAAAAGTCGAACTATCCGGTGTTCGGTGAATACCTTCGCATTCGACCTTTTACACGGGTTTAAATGGACACAACGCAGAGTTGCCAAATTGTTCGCTACGCCACTGAATTCGATCTCTTACATGCATTTGAGTGGACGAATTGCATCGTCGCCGTATTGTACGCTTCGAAATTGCCACAGAAAACGAGGCTCGATGAAACATCAATGGCATGTGTAAATCAGTTGATGCGGGACAGAGAATCAGGGTTTCTAATTAAGATCACACTTGATGTTTTACGAGCTTTCTGATTTATTTTAATGCCCATTTAAATTTACGCCTTTGAGGTTTTTCTGCACCATTTGACAGCGCTGTTGCAGGAGCATCTTGAGTATTTACAGCATTTTCCAGTTTTCCTTTCCGACCGCGGAACCGCGCGTGTTTTTCTTCCTCCCGGATCCCGCCCCGGCCGGCGGGCGGCCGATGGAATCTCTCTTTTTTTGAATCATCACAAATGTTTTGTCAAACATGGAGCGGGGGTTGCTATAGAGATCTTCTCCCCGCGCTAACCATCGTAATGTATAACTTTCCTCGTGTCCCTCCCCCGCTTGGCGCGCGCGTGAGGAGAGAGAGAGAGAGAGAGAGAGAGAGAGAGAGAGAGAGAGAGAGAGAGAGAGAGAGAGAGAGAGAGAGAACAAGGAAAGAAGAGAAGAAGGACGAAAAAATACTCATAAATTGACCCGCAGACGTAGATTACGTTGCATCATACCCCGAAAAAAGCTTGCTCCCCCTTGCATTGAGTTGGTCTCTAATTCAATTAACTCGTATTTAAAGGGATACGCACCAGATTTAAGGGATGTTTAAGCTCCTTAGAGTGCACCCTATTAGTTCCGCAAGTCTTTTTGTCAGCGTAATGGCTTACGGGATTGGAATGGAAGAAGACCAAAGTTGTAGTGTATTGGATTTTTCGTCAAAAGTATTTTATCTCTGCGAAAATCCTTTTTCTCTTTCTGTGTGTGGAAGGTTATTTCTCGTTCTCCTGCCTAGTCAGCGGAGAAGCATGCATGCATTTCAGACGTTGCAATGCAGTGACGTCGCGTGCCATCTGGCAACAATGCAACTGCTCCAGTTAAACTCATTAAATATATCGAATTTTCCTTGTGCACTGTGCACCCCCTGAATTCGATATTTTACATGAGTTTAAATGGATAGAATACATTGTTGCCTAATTGCACGCGACGCCACTGTTGCAATGAGTCTATTGCAAACTTTTGCCGCAGCGTTATCATGGGCGGAGCCAGCAATTTGGCAACTGTGGATTCTTCCCATTTGAATGTATGAGAATCAATCGATTAGAAATTGGGCCATGGCCCCCTCAAGAATCGATTGTTTCTCATACATTCAAATGGGGAGAATCCACAGTTGCCAAATTGCTAGCTCCGTCCATTACTGCGTTATGGAAGGTCGATTGTTTTGTGAAATCGTGTAAGCATATCACGAAGGAAGCATCAAAAAGTCTCAAAATCCACCCATGAACCCCCTAAAGACATATCAAGGAAAGCCTAAGATGGCGGTCGAATGAGCGAATCAACCCTGCATGCATGCACCACGAACAGTGAAGATGGCCGACGACGGATTCGGCAAATAAGTAGGTACCTACTTGCCTGGCGTTTCCTTTTTATAATTCAGACAAATCAACACAAAACGTGTTATATTTACCATCCATAGTAATTACAAAATAGCATAAGGTGCTTTGCTATGCGACAGCACCTAACAATTAGATAATATGACGAGAAAGTAAAATTAACCGGACAAAACTCACAGAATTACAGAAAATGTAGGTACTATGAGGAAGTGAGACGTTAGTTTACCCCGGTTTTGACTTTCCAACTAACTACATAAATTGCCATCGTCGGCCATCTTTTGGTTCTCGTGGTGCATGCATGGAAGGTTGCCTCACTTGCTCGACCGCCAAATTGGACTTTTCTTGTAACACCTTTTTCGGGTTTTTGAGTAGACTTTGAGACTTGTCGATGCTTTCAATGTGATTTTCATGTGATTTTAGGTAGGAATCGACCCTCCTCAAATCTGTAATAAAGTTTTGCAAACGACCCATCAAAACCCGCGTGCAAACTGTCGAACTCGATGATGTTTATACTCTGTACCCAATAGGTCGATATTTTTCAGGGGTTTAAATGGAATAAACGCCACGATTCAAGTTTTACGCTCCACCACTGTCTTTTGTGCTCTCATTTTTTTACTTTTTTTTCAACATGATGTTTCCTGACAAAAATGCCAATATTTTGACAAGAAGTATTCTTTAAACATCTTGTCTCACTCAAGTGAGTCAGCTGTATGTATAGTGGTGGCTCGCGCAATGTGGAAATAACGGATTTCTCTCAATTTTAACCTTTTTAAAGTACTTAATGGGTCTGTTGCAAACTTCTGCTACAACGATTAAGAGTGTTTAGTCTAATGTAAAATCGCCTGAATAGTCCATTGGTGGCATCAGAAAGTCATAAAATGCAATAATAAACTCACAAATGGCGTTTAATGAAATCCAAGATGGCTGAGAAATATCGAGCAATTTGTGCGCATACACCACGAACATCCAAGGATGGCCAACTTTGACAACCTCACTGGAGGTAGAGGTTATGTGTTTGTTTACGTTGTGATTGGTTGTTATCGATATTGTGAGGTTGGCTATCCTTGGATGTTTGTGGTGCATGCATACAAATTGCTCGATATTTCTCAGCCATCTTGGATTTCATTAAACGCCTCTTGTGAGTTTTTTATTGCATTTTATGACTTTCTGATGCCACCAATGGACTTTTCAGGCGATTTTACATTAGACTAAATACTCTTAATCGTTGTAGCAAAAGTTTGCAACAGACCCATTGATCTTCTGGGGATTCGCTGAATCCCAGAGAAATTGATATTTTCACCTAGGCAGGGCTGCCGTTTTGCGTATAATCAATGCTATTTTTTTATTCACCGATGATTTCACCGGTTGAGAAAAGATTACACAGTTCAGTTCAGTGTATTACTGTAATGAACTAAAATACTCGCATCTGTAATCTTTTCTCAACCGGTGGAGTCGTCGATGACTTTAAAAAACTTGCGGATATTTTAATTAAGTAACGCAGTTTCCACTGATTGAGAAAAGATTACAGATCAGAGTATTTTCGTGCATTACAGTCATACACAGAACTGAACTGTGTAATCTTTTCTCAACCGGTGGATTCATCGGTGAATAGAAAAATAGCATTGATTATACGCCAAACGACAGCCCTGCACCTAGGTTCAATAGTCAAAGAGACATGGTTGCCAAATACCAAGAGCTGCCTTTGGTCAGCTGATTCCTAAAGGCTTATATCGCATTTGCATGCTTAATTTTGGCTGAGAACCGGACAATATGTTTTATTTTTATTTTATTTCGATCTTAATTTATTTATTTATTTATTTATTTATTTATTTCCGTGTATATGTTTATTTATTTTTGCGAAGGTAAAAATGTGCGTCTTAAAAACAGCGAAGGAAGTTTGCGTGCTCTATATGCGCTGCGCGCAGATTTCAGTTTACTGTATGACCCGTGGTGCGGAGACTTTAAGGCTAATGAGCGTTAACTGGGCGTATGAGAATATTTGTTTATTTTTGGGATGACTAATTATAGTTTAGGATGAATGGATGGATGGATGCGGGCTCACTCCTGAAGAAGAAAAAAGAAAGAAAACAATAAGTTCTCCTATAGACATCGTGGGGCCGCTATACTTCGACGTAGACATCAGCGCAACACTCTTTTGGCTTCGTTTCGCTTTTCTGCCAACTTAGGCTCAATTACGGCGTCTCATGGGCGAATCCAGGATTTTGTTTCCCTGTCTGTCTTGAGTGTCTTGCCGTTTGAACTCGTGAGTTAGAAAAGGAAAAAAGATGGGGCGATTGAAAGTCACGTGACTATTCCTCGTATGTTCTTTTTCTAACGTACGCGTTCAAATGGGCAAGAGAGAGAGAGAGAGACAAATTCTTAGATCCGCCGGTGGGTGTCATAATCTATACAATCTGTCATAAGGGCATTCTACCCATTTTTTTTTTTTTTTTTTTTTTTTTTTTTACCGCATGTTACTGTCGCATACAGATTACAGACAGGTCTCAACGCTGTTGTCGGATCTCAGTGGCGGCTCGTGCAATCTGGCAACCGTGCACGTTTGCCATTTAAACGTATGCAAAAAGATCGATACCAGGTGAGGCGCTACGCCTCACCAAGTAATCGATTATTTTACACAGTTTTAAATGAGGGAAATCTATTGTTGCCACATTGCACGAGCCGCCGCTGTCGGATCTGGAAGAAAACTTGCTCGTATTGAACACTAATGTAATCGTTGAGTACTCCGATATCAAGAGGAGACATGTAACATGTTAAATACTACCGCAACAGGCGCGAAATTTTCCAAACCTATGTGATGAAACAGTTGAACGTTTTTAAGGAATATTTCCCAAACAAGGGCATTCTACCCATTTTTTTTTATTTTTGTATTTACCGCATTTTACTGTCGCATACAGATTACAGACAGGTCTCAACGCTGTTGTCGGATCTCAGTGGCGGCTCGTGCAATCTGGCAACCGTGCACGTTTGCCATTTAAACGTATGCAAAAAGATCGATACCAGGTGAGGCGCTACGCCTCACCAAGTAATCGATTATTTTACACAGTTTTAAATGAGGGAAATCTATTGTTGCCACATTGCACGAGCCGCCGCTGTCGGATCTGGAAGAAAACTTGCTCGTATTGAACACTAATGTAATCGTTGAGTACTCCGATATCAAGAGGAGACATGTAACATGTTAAATACTACCGCAACAGGCGCGAAATTTTCCAAACCTATGTGATGAAACAGTTGAACGTTTTTAAGGAATATTTCCCAAACAAACCTTTTGTTTCACTGGAACATTTCAAATGCTTTTTGGAAACACTCGAAGCATTTGCTGTCGGGGATGATTCTAGAATTTCTATTAATCACTACCAGAATGTTATTTTTGACAGAAATAAATTCCAGGCAGAGTGAGGAATGCATATTGTGTCTGCTCGCTCAATTACTGAAATGTCTGTCCTGATTCCCGGTTATTAGTCACTTATAACTCGCATTTCGTCGTTATAAAGGAGACTCCCAATTGAGCACGTGTGTGTGAGTGAGAAGTAAAGACCTCTCGGCGCTTGCGCTGCGCCGGGAGCAGTAACGAGTTGTATTGTGCAAGAGTATACACTCGAAACGTTAAATATCTACGACAAATTAGCAACGATAAATTACCCTCAGTAAGACGCTCTCTGGGTAATAAATCGAAGCGCGAACTGAACTTAAATGACAAAAGCTAACACGAAAGCTCTTCCTCAGAAATCTTGCGGTTTACTTTCCATCCGTGTTGTAGCACCAGTCGCTTCATGTGTCTGTGTGTTTGTTGATGTGTGAGGTGGGTGTGTGTAAGGGGGATCGTATGTCGTGTGTGTTTGTACTCAGAGGCGGATCCCCGAAGCATCTCTCTCTCTCTCTCTCTCTCTCTCTCTCTCTCTCTCTCTCTCTCTCTCTCTCTCTCTCTCTCTCTCTCTCTCTCTTTCTCTCTTCCTCTGTCTGTCTTCGTCTCTGCCTGTCTCTGTCTTTCTCTGTTTGTCTCTGTTCCCCTCTCAGTCCCCCCTCTCCGTTTCCCTCTCTGTCTCTGCCCCCCCTCTCTCTCTCTTCTCTCTCTCTCTCTCTCTCTCTCTCTCTCTCTCTCTCTCTCTCTCTCTCTCTCTCTTAATAAAAATTAAATTAAATCTCCCTGTCTCTGTCTCTCTCTGCTCCCCCCCTCTCTCTCTTTCTTTTCTTTTTTGGCGAGCTTCACTTTCTGCAATCACTCCGTACTTGCTGATAGCTCAACCATATTTTTTTGTCAACTCAATCATTTTCTTCCTTTGTTTTTCTTCAATTTTTTCTTTTTTTTATATTTTTATATCTATTTTATTTTTTTATTTCCTTGTTTTTCTTAGTTTTTGTGTACTATAATTTTTTTTTTTTTTTTTTTTTTTTTTTTTTTTTTTTTTTGTCACTATCGTAAATCAATCAATTTGGTTAATTAAGAGAGTAAGAGTTGGGTGGAAGAGTGGGCCCGCGAGTCCAAACCCTGCCTTTGCGCTTTAATTTGTTAAAATGTATTTGTTTATTTTGTTTCTAAATCTTTGTTTCTAAAAAAAGCGCAATAAAACCAATCTCTCTCTCTCTCTCTCTCTCTCTCTCTCTCTCTCTCTCTCTCTCTCTCTCTCTCTCACTCTCTCTCTCTCTCTTTTACAGTTTTTTTATTCACAGCAATTTCGAATCCCCATTGTTAATAATATGTGAAAAATAATGTTCCCTCGAGCGCTTTCAATCAAGTGTGTATTTGCAAAATCAGCAGCGCGATGCAGGAATATTTAACTACGCACTTAAGTTGAGGGGATGAGCATTGATTTGTCGTTGTAACCTTCAGGTAGCAAAAGGGTTAGGGGCTCTAAAGTAAGCTCTTACCTTTCTTCCTTGGCCTTCAACCAAATGCGGTGAGGAAAAAGTGAAGCGAAAAAAAAAAAAAAAAAAAAATCGCAAAATAAAAATTATTATTAGAAACAGAAGAACTATTAGATAAATTTACAACTCGCATTTAGCGGCTCGTTCGCGCCCATCTCTCTTTATCGTGAAATCTTGTCGAAAAAAAAATTGGCAGCCTCTCCATGGAAATTCTTTCGAGTTGTAGTTGTAACTGCAGAATGTCGTAACATGGTTTGGTTTGTCTGCTCCCCGGCCTCCCTTCATTCCCCTTCATCGAAATCTTTGTATCTCGTTGCCTCTTCATCACCAGCTTCAATTCAAATTCTTTGCTTTTTCCAGAAGTGTACACCTTGCAAATCAAAGAGCAATGGTGGGAACGAGTCACGTGGTTGCCAAGTATAATAAAAATATGGGATATATCTATTGGTTATCAGATGCTCAAGACTGTCCGATACAGTGCTGCCGTTTTACGTATAATTAATGGTATTATTTTTCAATTCACCGATGATTTCACCGGCTGAGAAAAGATTACTCAGTCCAGTTCAGTGTATCACTGGAATACTCGAAAATACGCTGATCTGTAACCTTTTCTCAATCGGTGGAAAAGCCGCTAATTAATTAAAATATCCGCAATTTTTTTACTGTCATCGACGATTCCACCAGTTGAGCAAAGATTATACAGATCAGAGTATTTTCTTGCATCTCAGTCTTACTTCGAACTGAATTCTATAATCTTTCCTCAACCGGTGAAATCATCGCTGAATTGAAACATGTCATTAATTATACTCAAAAAGGCAGCTCTGGTCCGATAACCAATTCGATATATTTCTTATTTTGATTAGACTTATCAATGACGTGACTCATTTTCGCCAATCACCGTTTTCATTTTTATCCCATCTACATATAGACTGTTCAGTCTTTGGAGCTGTGTTACGAAAATCAACGGTTAGCCAACAATGCACTGATTTGAGTGATTGATTACAGTCAGCTGTGAAAAAACTTGTTGGGCGTTCCAAACTAGAGATCGTCTCAGAAGTAAAGGCGCGCCTAGACCGATAGTCTTTGGAATTTTTCAACATTATGTCTCATGTTACAAAATGAACTTTAATGAAAATGAATTTAAGCGTTGGTTTTTTATTTTGAGGAACACTTTTAAAATCAAAAGTTTTAAGTCGGAGGCAAAATTTGTTTTGATTTGATGTAATGAAAATTGAAAATTCGCCAAAGATTATGGTCTTCGTGCGATTTTAGCAATGTGTGTGAGATAACAGTACTTAGGGGCCACGCGAGAGTGAGAGAGATAGTTATAGGAACACTCAACGAACTTTTTCGCCGGATGACGTCGCATCACGTCATCACTAAAACCACCTATGCAAAAGTCGAGAATTTCAAGGGTTGGCCTATACAATTGGATATTTCTGACGGTCCTTTTTTTCCTAACTTTTTTTTGAAAAAATTGTCTGAAAGGAAAACTTGAACTTTACAGTGAGTCACTCCACCATTTGCTTCGACCCTCTCGCGTTTCTATACATATGTATTTTCCTTGTCCCTCTATTTCATCGTCTTGCTTATTCCTCATCTACTTTCTCTCTTATGTTTATTTTTAAGTGTATATAAGATTCTAAGACTGTAGACTTGTGTAAACTTACAATCACGAATTAATATCGGATTGTAAAATTAAGTAACATTGCAAACATCTCGACCTCCAGTCTCGTTCGCACACCGAATGAATTTGTGAAGTGAATCACAGTAGGCAATGTCTGTTGATGGTTTTTCGCAGAATTTCCATTTTTCCTGCTTTGTCATTGGTGGTTTAAATTATTTAGGTATCAAAAACAACTCTCGATTCGTTAAGATTTTGAGGACAATGAACTGTATGTATTTGAAACATACTTATAATTGATTGGCTCTTATAACCGAGCTCTTTCCTAGCAGAAAGATCTCGATGGGTAATTATTGATGGGGCAGTTCAAAATGTTGTTTCCTACAAATGCAGTGTCGGCTTTGTTGTAAAAACCCGCGGAAATAACGATAGTTGGTGACACCTACACGTTTTCGAATTGCATTCGTTAGCTTGAATAGAATTTGAAAAATTGAAGCGATCGTGGTGACATAACGCGAGTATCATGTTACTGACAAAGAAGATTCCGCCGCGAATCACTACTATTACGGCTTGCTGTCCCAAACTCTTTATTTATCGCAGTGTAATGAGAGACGCAAATTAGATAGGCCCACTCCCATGGTATCATCACCGGGGCTGCCGTTTTGCGTATAATCAATGCTATTTTTCAATTCACCGATGATTCCACCGGTTGAGAAAAGATTACACAGTTCAGCTCAGTGCATGACTGTAATAAACTAAAATACTCGCATCTGTAATCTTTTCTCAACCGGTGGAGTTGTCGATGACTTTAAAAAACTTGCGGATATCTTAATTAATCAACGGAGTTTCCATCGATTAAGGAAAGATTATAGATCACAGTATTTTCGTGCATTACAGCCAGACACTAAACTGAACTGTGTAATCTTTTTTCAACCGGTGGAATCATCGGTGAATAGAAAAATAGCATTGATTATACGCAAAACGGCAGCCCTGATCATCACTGAAAAGAAAAGAACGTGTTCCGGACACGAACTGTATTCACCAGTGCTGGAACCAAGGTACTTATTTAACAGGTATGCTCGACTCGCTTCCCGCGTCATCTTCAGTGGCGCGCAGTTCAAAAAGCATTCCAAGATGACTGACAAAAGAAGAAAACTTTGTATACACTTTCCAGAAAAAATCGGGATATTTTCTGCTTTTCTGGATACGGAAGCCCAATGTTTTCTGGAAAGAGTATACAATGTTTTCTTCTTTTGTCGGCCATCTTGGAATGCTTTTTGAACTACGCGCCACTGAGTATGACGCGGGAAGCGAGTCAAGCATACCTGTTAAATATAAGTACCTTGTGCTGGAACTTGTCCTGAGCGCAACCTCTCTAGGTTGTTGGCACGGTGGTGAGTTAGTGTCATATCACTTTGCATGTGCTCTGACTACGTTCTAAGTTCGTTCAGAATACGTTCGGTTCTATGGTGTATAAATCACATCCATCCTGCTCGAGTCCAAAACACGTTCCTTTTTTCAGTGCAGGGTACCTGCGGGTACCTAATTTCAGCGAGGGACAGAACTTATGGTTAGACTGTGTGGAGGGCTGTGTGTGCTCTGTGGAGGGCTTTCTGCAGAAGTGAACCAGCTTTTCCGTGCCGCATTAGAAGGGAACCAACTCTCATATGGGTTTCCTATGTAGTTAGTTCCCTTCTGCTGACACTAAAAAGTTGGTACCCCTCTGCTGACTCAAATCAGTTGGTACCCCTCTGCTGACTCAAATCAGTTGGTTCCTTTTCGCAAAACGCTGCGGTCAATCGCACATCTAACGCTTGTTTCAGATAATGTGGGGCTGACAGTAGATGATTTGATTTAAAATACGCGTATTCGGGGCATATATTTCGTCATCTGCTCAGGATCTTGACATATGTGTGATCACCTTGAAATTTAGGTTAAGCTCATTTATTGAGTTTGTGAGTCAATTTCCAAACTTTCTGATGCTCCCAATGTTAGTTCCGAAGTGCTTTTACCTCATAATCTGACCTAACCTTCTCTATAGCTGTAGCAAAAGTTTACAACAGACCCATTTATTCAGTTGATTTATTCTCCTATATCTTGACTTTGAATCTTTCCCATCTTGAATTTCTCCCTACATTAATTTGGCAACACTGAAGTGGAGCTTTGCGTCACCCCCATCTCTAATCCACTCGGCGGGGTGGTCTCCTCTTAATGGTTATGCCGAGCTGTTTTCATAGCTAATTGACCACCACCGCACACGTCAATGTCGTCAAAAGGGTGGACCAGCTGGAGGGGGGAGGGGGTGAAAAGCCATCGCGAGCGTCCTCGCTCAATGTTTATTCAATCCTTACCGTAACAGCGGCAATGGTTGCAATGTTGCCAAAAACTGGAGAAACCTTTATCAGAGGGAAACCAACAAAACCCACAACAAGGTCCAGGGACCAGGGTCCATGCAGAATGTCTCGGGTTTAAAGTTTAGACAAGCCTCTTGGAATATCAATTTGTGAGGGCCTCTATCAGGAAATGAGGCGCCTGAATGAAGCGCGATCTTCAGAATCCCTTTGAAGATGCTTAAATACAGAAATCACGAAGGAGAGGGAACTGAATATAAATCAAAAGCGAGGGTGATTCAGTGACGCACGACTGGACAGTCCAGTTCAGTTTCTTGGAAAACGCGTTCAATCTGGAAAGACATAGATTACGCGCACTCCTATCAAAGCGTTCGTTTTTTCAGCCGATATAATCTCCTGTATTGTTTATGTTGAATAAATGCAAAACTAATGGAATTATTTTACTTATAGGCAATGGGGTGGTTTCAAAGGTCTGATATTTTTTTTTTTTTTTTTTTTTTTTTTTTTTTTTTTTTTGTAGAAAGGGAATGAAAGTAATTCGTAAGCTGAATTCAAGGATGCCTTTTGAGGGGAGGGGGGTCGCCTTCTGACTTTAGAAACTCCCCTGAGGGGCGGGGGGAAAGAAACCCCCCTCAACAGTTACTCCCCAAAAAAATAATGGATGCATGTTCAGCGTTTTTTGAAATTCGTAACCGTTCCTCTTTTTTCAGGACCTCAAAGCTCATAAAATCGGAAAAATCGGGAAAAAAAAATTGGGGACCATAAATTTTAATTTTGATTAATTAGAGCCCATTGTATTTTTTTCTGGAGAAGACTTCAAAGGAGTACTTTAGATCCAAAGTTTTTTAAATTACGACTTTTTAAACTTGAATTATGATTTTATGAAAATAGGTCGAAATCGAAGTTTGACTTTCGCTATACCGAAAACGAAAAACGATATCTACCTCAAGTTTGCGGCAAAAGTCTTGGAATTTTATGTCCTTTCGATCGATGTAGGTATTGCAAGATGGGTGTCACTGTTTGAAATATTTGAGTTAGGGGGGGGGCCTCCCTTCCCGCGCCTCCTGGGGGGTGGTGAAAACAAAATTCCCCGATAAAGTTGTCCCCCTTGAAAATATTTTGGACCTGTTTCGGCGTTTTTCGAAATTTGAAGCCATTTACGAGGAATTCGAGACGGTTCACATATTTTCTTCAACGCACCCTGTATTAATCAACCCGTTCACTCATATACTTAACCGGAAAATCCGCGGTTGACGATTTGACATAATTGTGTACCTTTTAAACTCATATGTATTTAAATGACATACTCATGTCGCATATATGAGCGAGTCACATAATGTAAGAGTACCAGCTGATCGTAACTCTCTATCCCGTAAAAAGTGATCTATCATATAGAAAGCTGCATTATTTAGATGGGTATCCGGTCTCCCTCATATGTGACTCCCTAATTTGACAACCATCTTAGAATTTTCTTTAAACGCATCTCAAAGTGCGACAGCATGGTCGATATGAATTTGGTTTGTTTGCCTCACTTTTTTTAACCTTAAATCACAAGTTGTAATTAATCCATTGAAAACTGGTTTTAAACGAAAGTGCAAGTGTTTAAGAGTGGCTATCTGGAGACAGAATTTTATACAACCATCTAGGTGAGAAAATTTAGCTTGTTTCCATTATTATGTATCAGTTCCTTTATCATGCAAATACTTCCGGAAGAAACAGTTTTATCGATTTCTGTGTTTAGATAGCCACTCTAAAACACTTGCACTTTCGTTTATAACCAATTTCACATGTATTTTTGTCACAATTTTTTTAAAAAAATTTAAAGTTTTAAAAATTTGAGCCAAACAAACCGAGCCTGTGTGAAAAGCGTCCGTAAGAGATTTGCATCACAGCTACCTTCGTGAAATTTCAATATCACGCCCCACAAAGTATCTATATCGCTATAGCTTGTTGATCCTCTCTACAGCTGAAGCTAAAGTCAGCAAAATACCCATTATTATAGCTTTCAGGAGCCTCGTCTATTATTGCACCCGTCTCGAGCAACGAGCTATACATTTACCTAGAGTGGCAGTTTCATAGGTAACCTGCGTAACCACCATGGGGGATTTTTAGGTTAGGTTTAAGCGAGTAATTTGTCCATTTGATTCCGTGTATTTTGATGCGGCATCACCGCACAATGGATCAAAGCATGTTCTGGTCCACTGTGCGGTGATGCCGCATCAAAATAAACGGAATCAAATGGACAAATTACTCGCTTAAACCTAACCTAAAAATCCCCCATGGTGGTTACGCAGGTTACCTATGAAACTGCCACTCTAGATAAATGTATAGCTCGTTGGTCTCGAGTCGGCAACGTTGCATAAGCGTCGCGGCGCGGCGTCGTAGATGTCATGGCGATGCGATGCGGTGGCATGGCATGGCATGGCGGTGCTACTGCCTCTGCGCTCTGACGACTCTACTCGCGACGCAACAATATTTATCTAACTGTTTCGAGTGTGGTCGTCACTTGTGTGATGCTGTGATGGTATTAGTCTGTACTGGTGTGAGTGTGTGTGAGTGAGAGCGTCGATTCTGATCGTAGTGAGGATGTGGACGGGTGGACCTAGAAACGCGTCAAGTGGACGGATTAAAAGTCACCTCTCACCCCCCCCCCCCCCTTTACCGCGAAGTTGCCAATTTGGGCAAACATTTTTACCTTCTCGTCGCCCTCCCCCCTTAACCCCCTGCTTCGAGGGTTACTTGATGTAAAGTAATTTTATAATGCGACTTGTTGAAAGTCTAGATTTCTTAATTTTTTGACATGTAACAAACCCTCAAAACTCAACAACTCATTGTCAGTAACGCACCGAGAGTTTCCTCATCTCTCTCTTTTCTCCATTAAAAAACGTATGTTAGACAAGGATGGACAAGGAATAAAACCCCCTCTTTCTGTCCTTTTCCTACTTCTACATTCAAATGGGAAATGAGAGAGATGGAAGAGATCCTGGTTGCGCGGCCAGTGCAACAAGTTATTCCTGAATAATGTCTGTCCGTTCGTCCGTCTGTAACACTTCGTAACTCTGGGCCTAGCAATATTATTGGATCCAAATGAAGAAAAAATGGTTGTCTCAGATAGTGCTATAAGGGACCCTACTCTCGTTTTCAACATTACATGAAGGTTGATTATGATGAGCATGGGCGTGTAATTTTGCATGTTGGATTTTGTCCATTAATTGAACCTCTGCAAAAGGTCGAATTCGATATTTCGATGGTGTTCACTATGCACTGAATTTTTCGATCTTTTTAGTGGGTTTAAAAGGTCAAATTTAAACGTTATCAGATTGAATGCTACATTACTTCTTGGGTAAGCGGTGGGGTTACCCCCAAAAACAGGCAACAAAAAATTGTCTAAAAATTGGCCCAAGGATTTTCTTGAAATTATTCTTCAAAGAAACGCTAATTGCAATTTTTCATTCATTTGTCCAGGTTATATATTACCTCTCAGGCGAGGGTAGTTTTGAGAGAGGGGATGGGTGGAGAGGCTATAAGGTCTAAGTTTTCTTAAGTGTCGCCTCGGTTCGGTTATCTCATGTATATAAGATTCATTAAGATCTTCATTAAGTGCTCATTAAGCTTTAAAATCACCTTATTTCTGTTTGTTTGAAAGTCCTGAAAAGTTAACTGTTGAGGGCGTTTTTCTTTCAAAGTGCGTCAGCGCATCAATCAACGAGTTCTAACAAGGGAGGGTTCGCGCAATTTTGTGAGTCCTGTATCTTAAAACGAAACCAGAATGGAGTGGTTGGTTTCTTTTCATTTTCTCTAGCTAAGAAAGAAAATATAAAAAAGTAAGTGAAATTGGTCGTGACAGTATAAAAGTTGGTATTGAAAACATGATAATTGGACTCCAAAATTGCCAACTGCCTATACCGTAGAAAGGGGTGCATAGGAAAATACGAAGGGAATTTTTGTCAGAGAAAAACGAAAAATCCCTGAGTATATACATATGTTCCTATTGACCCTGTTTTACGGTACCTCTTGTTGGAAAATTTCTTTTGTTAAACTGAAAAGTTGTTCTCTTCATTGTTGGAAGATATCTTTGAGTAAAGTAAATATCGATTTGAAATGGAAGCTTTCGTTGTTCATTTGAACTAGAGTCGCCATCATTTGATGCGATTGATGTGAATATTTTCTAATCCAGTTGATAGTATATAAGCCAAGCTGAAAATAACGTAATTCAACGTTTCATCTGAAATGTGAAAAATCGAGTCACTTTTAAATGCTTATTATTTTTTTTTCTCGGTGAATATCATTTCACTCATGGCGGTGGCGCAAAGGTGGAAATAACCGATTCATCAGCAAAACCAGCAAATGAAAAATATCTTAAAATCATTGTTTAAACGGCTGCAGGACTAATAACATCACCCTGTAGTGTCAAATTTCGCAGCTGAAGCTATTTGTTGAAAATGGTTTAATTTTGAGTAATCAATCCCGAAAGTTATTAAAATACAGCGTTAATGTGATGTGTTATTTTGCTGGTGTTTGTTTACCAATTTGGTAGTTTCTGCTCTCTGTGTGTCGACTGTGAATCCTGCAAATTGGTTTTAATTCGATTCAAAATTGACTGCGCAAAGTGAATTACTCTGAATCGAACAAATAACTTGTGGGCGAACGAACATGAAATGTGTTTTCAGAATATTTACGCAACAGATTTTAATCTATTTTCTTTTAATTCACTCATTTCCCCCCTTTTTTTATTTGAATTGAGTGTTTTCGCTTGAAGGTAAATAAATGAAGTATAAATAAAATAAAAATATCATCCCTTCGAATATTCGAAGTATGTATGGAACTCTTGTAAAATGTCCATGCCTCAAACTCAAACATAAAATTCATTTCTTCTTTAACATAAAAAAAGTTGATGTATTGAAACGCCTATATGATTTCGATCACTATCGTGGAGAGTAAATTTCCCTTAGACATTACGATTCATCGATTTCAGCCTCCGGTTCCAAACCTAAAGTTTCTTTTAGTAATTTTCTCTGAAGATACAATTTTACGATGTAAACGTTGAGCATGAAATAAATATTTTTTTCTGACCATGTATTCGCTTTTGTTACAGGTAATTGGATTTAATCTATTCCTTCTTAGAGCATAAGCGCGGTGAGTTTGTTTTGAACCAAAACTTTTACATTTTCAGAATAAAAATAATGTACCTTTTGTATAATGTACGATCAGTTTATAGCCATAGGCGGATACAGGAAGTTTCTCTCTCTCTCTCTCTCTCTCTCTCTCTCTCTCTCTCTCTCTCTCTCTCTCTCTCTCTCTCCTCCCGTTTGGAACGCGTTCGTTAGAAAGAGACGGAGATATAGGGGCTAAAGTCATGTGATGCCCCCTCTGCTATCCTTTTTCCAACACACGTGTTTAAATATATATAAAGATGATCCCAGAAATGGGTCAGCTTACAGGAGGGGAAGTCAGGTGATACAGGCTTTGCAGGAAATATTTACCTCAGTGAGCATATGCATTCAAATTTCTTTAATGTCCCGGTCACCAGTTTCTTTAACATCTTTTATACTCCAAATATTTCAGACTTATTTTGTAGGTCAAATGATGTTTGTAGAATACATTTTATATTAATCTCATAGATTATAGGTGTATTAATTAGCACATTTAAGGAAATTTGCGAGGATACGGTTATCGTAACCGGGTGACGAATCATATTCTTGCTTCGTGAGGGGATCTATACGAGAACATATCCCGGTCACGAAAATCGTGACCAGGGTCCAGTCGATAAAATTTTAATTTGTCAAGTAAAACATTCACTAGCTGTTTAAATAACATCGAATTATTTCATTTTACGTTGCTTGACCTTCAATGTACGCCTGACAAAGAGTATACTCATAGCAAGCATGACTTCAACTGGTTATCAAGTTCGTAACTGGGGAAATTAAATAAAATTTTCTTAACCTGTATCGGGATGCTTCATTTGGGGACTCATCGAACCTCCTTAGGATCGAACGTTTTCCATAGGTTTGAATGAAGGATAGGTGATGTGTCGCATAAAAATCTATGAGCACAGAGTTCTTACTGGTGCAGACGCCTGCCCAGGTTTCTTTGTTCCCGATGATATAGAATTCGTTTCAGAAGAGTAGACGCAGCTCACCGATAATCTTTGGGGATTTTTCAAATTTTCATTCCTTCGAATAAAAAGAAAACTTGTCGTCTTTGAACTTTTGATTTTAAAGCGTTCCTCAAGAAAAAGTCAATGCTCAAATTAATTTTCATTATATGTATAGGTATAGTATAAAAAATAACATTGACAGATTCCAAAGATTATCGGTCTGATGGGTGCACCTACGCTGTACACGTCTGCACGGAAAAAAAACTACGGTGAAAATAACCATACGGATACCTGATTTTGGCACCTGCTAGATGTTATGGTAATGTTAACCAGAAGTATACTATGTTTTGACTAGGTACTAGGTTCTGTTACCTGATTGCATGTCGAATTTACTCAAAGTACCGGTAAATGTACCATACTTCTGGGCAAGTTTACCATAACATCTAGCAGGTGCCAAAATCAGGTATCCGTATGGTTATTTTCACTAATCTTTTTTTCCGTGTGATGAAAAGCCCTCTATTCGTGTCGTCTGCACCGCGGTTTGTTTTGATTTATTTTCGGAAGTTTGACAACCATTCTTTACTATCGTTTTTTGGCTCAACCTAGTCCTCGTAGAGAAGGATTTGCCGGGGGGGGGGGGGGTTGATCCAGAAAAGCCGCTTTTACTTTACTTGCACCTCGCCATCTTTTCCTCTCGTTCCACCGTCCTTTCGTTTGTTCCTTTCTCAAGAAATGAAAAGAAAATCGAATACTGTAGTGGTGAAGGCAGGGTGATGAGGGGGGGGGGGGTGTCATTTGAGCCACATTGTGGTTAAAGTAAAGCTGTATTCATCGTATATCCAAGCTTCGTCGTCGTTGTCAAGCGAGTGTTCTATTGTTATCGCGAAGAGATCGCTTTAGAACCCCCCGTTTTTTCTTCTTCTGTACATCCCTCTTTATTTTCTCTCTGCCCCCCCCCCCCCCCTACCATTTTCCTCTGTTTTTTCGGCTCAAAACGCTCGCGAACACGCCTGGCGTCAGTGACCCTCAAATTTCAAAGTTGCCGTATAAGCCGTTTCTTTTTTCTTTTTTTCCCGATCTCCCTGCGTTGATAGATACTGTTCATTTATATGAGCCAGTTTGCTGTGTCAAAAGAGCACTTACATCATAGATTGGATGGATTCAGAGAGTGGCTTTGGTACTGTTTTTTGTTCTTAATTCAGAGTATAGTAAGTGTTTCAGGTAGTTGCATTTTGTTTCACGTTTAAATTCTTTCTCGAATTTGCTGCTGCGAAAGTTCGCAACAAACACATTGAGACGTCGAATCACCAGAGGATCAATTCCCCCCTCCCTTTCCTTCTATCAGAGAAAACGTCGCATGGAATAGATCGCATGACGCGAGACGCCACCATCGCTGAGTTTTTGTCCAGTTCATTCATTAATTGTTTGCGGCTGCTTCAGTTCCCAAGGGAAATGGAACCGAGATACTCGTAGTAGTAATACCTTTTTATCTGTCGACCGCAGCCTTATTGTGGTTCCGGATAACTTCGCAAGCAATGTGTCGCCTATAGGATCATATCACCCACCGCTGCATAGTTAGTTTTGATGACGGCAATTCTATCAATGAATTTGCAAGGGGAAAAAAATGAATGGTTTATTTCGAAGAGAGCCCTTATTTGAACAAAAATTCAGACTTATTGTTAGTATTAACTAAAAAAGCAACAATAGGTGCAAAACAAACAAGAAACAAAATAAAGCAAAACAAACAAAAATATGAAATTCGTCATTGTTCTTAATTTAAAATGTCACTTCAAATACACGGATTTTTTGGACCATCAAAATTTAAGATTTAAAGATTCGTGTACTTTCTCTACTTTTTTTCAAAACTTGATTTTGGTTACATACCTAATTATGTCCTTTCCAAAATAAACCATTAAATTGTGATAAATATCCATAAAAGCTCATACTTAATCTCAAATGAAGTGCTAAGTGTGAAAATTCCGTGCGAAATTCTGGAAACAGAAACTATATAAATACCAAAAAATAAATAAATAAATAAATCAATAAATAAATCAATAAATAAATAAATGATACAATTTTTTTGGTCTAGTTCCCATTTCTGTGTCGCAATCGTACAGTATTTTTGACAAATTTAGTTCATCATTTGTTTGCCTGTAAATAAGTTTACATGTTTGAAGTGCTGCAGCTTCTCTTTGTCAGTCTTACGTGGCCATATTTAAAAAATGGTCCTAGGCTGTGCTGGAAATTTTGAAAACTTTGATCGAAAATTTCTTTTCAAAACTTTGTCGACTGTGAACGCTCGTAGGACGATTGAAAAATCGCTGAAATTAAATTCCTGCGAGCCAGTGGCGTAGCCAACGGGGGGAGGGGGAGGTATAGAGGGTCTAGACCCCCCTTATTGACACCAACATTTGTTCTAAAAAAAAAGTCATTTTTTGCGTTTAGACAAATTTGACCAAATTTGTATCTTTGCCCCCCCCCTTGACAATTTTCGGACCTTCGACCCTTCTCTTCCACCCGGAAAAATTTCTGGCTATACGCCACTGCGCTGCGAGCTCCATCCATTTGGTATCCAGTCTCCAAATGTTGCTGTGGTATTATAAAATTGGTCTACAATATAATAAAAATAAAATAATGCAACTGAATCATTGGTGAAAGCAGAGGCTTATACTTTGAGTAAAATTTGACGGTGTAGCTGTTTCCGAGTTAAAGTTTTAAAGCATGAATTGCGCGTGGTAGCCTTACACGTTTTGGCATGGCATGGTGTCGCGTGTAATTTGGCAACTCCGCAATTCCTCCATTTAAACCCATGCAAGAAAATCGATTTGTGGGAGTACACTATGTGTACCTCCATCAGTTCGACCTATTTCATGTGTTTAAATGGACAACATTCAGCGTTGCCATATTGCACACGACGACGCGACGTCACTGCTTGCACGTAAACTGAGACTCACATTCAGACGCGTTAACTCGCACGAACACTAGTATACACATTATACATGTATACATATAGTTACACACTGCACTTGTTGGATACAGTGGCTGTAACGTACAACATAACCTGGTTCGCATTTTGACCGGCTATGCCCCCTTCCCCACCCCCCTCCCCCTGCATCATCTCCCCGCCAACGGTTCCCCCTTCTCGTACCCTCCTTCCTGCTTTCATTCAAGATTCGATTTAAATTCGACGCACGATCCCAGTTGGCCGTCGGGATGAACAGGAGATCGTCCACCGTTGCCACCTTCTCCCGTTCACCATTCCCCGATTCGTCATGGCTCACTGTGGAACGAGACATGGATTTTGCTGGACAAAATGATCTCTTTTTCTGCGTCAGAAATGTCTTTCTATAGATATTTTCTTTGCCAAAATGACGCGACGTAACCCAGTTCATATTAATCTTTAAAATTGAAAATCTTTTATTTTCCCTATCAACACTCATACTTTCAATCTTTTCTGATGGAATGTTGTCCAAAAAATTTCATTATTCGATCATTTGTGCGCTGCCCTGTTGTCAGATTTTCTTATCAACTCAACAAACATATCCTTATTCTTATTTGGCAGTTTAGCGATATTAACTGTCGGTGATCAAATATATAGGTCTGATTTAAACTTATGCTACAGATAATTTAAGCATCGACCATCGATTACAATTTGAATTGATGATAAGAGAGAGAGAGAGAGAGAGAGAGAGAGAGAGAGAGAGAGAGAGAGAGAGAGAGAGAGAGAGAGAGAGAGAGAGAGAGAGAGAGAGAGAGAGAGAGAGAGAGAGAGAGAGAGAGAGAGAGGGGAGGAGAGAGAGAGAGAGAGAGAGAGAGAGAGAGAGAGAGAGAGAATGTTTATTTGCCATAAAGAATACAAAACAAAAAATACAAAACTAAAATTATACAAAATTATGGCTAGGAGAGTAAGTTAGGGCTGTAAAGCCCTTTCTTCCACGTACCCACCTAGCTCACTCCATAAATTATACTTTTAAACAAAACTATACATAATGAGAGGCAATTAAGTGGGGGAAAATAAATTAAATTAAATTAAATTAAATTAAATCAAATTAAATTAAATTAAATCAAGTACATGCTCAAATCAAACCAATCAAATCAAATCAAATCAAGCTCAAATCAAGAGAGAGAGAGAGAGAGAGAGAGAGAGAGAGAGAGAGAGAGAGAGAGAGAGAGAGAGAGAGAGAGAGAGAGAGAAAAGAAAACGATTTGAACCTTTAGTAGCACCATAGAAAGTTACTTTTGAACTCAAGACGTAAAGCAAACGGCAAGTCTCTCTCTCCGATGCCATCGCTGACTACTTTCCAGCCACGCTTATACTGTTGTCGCGGCAAATTCAATATTATCGTTTAGGCTGATCACGCGAACAAATGAAAATTTGTCACTCATGAACATTTTAAAATTATTGGAATTTTACAGTATTTTCAACGATTATGTATAGGTACCTACTTTAAAAGAATATAATAAGCGTCCGTAGACTAGCAAATACCTCTAGAGCAGACGCATTCTGAGTATCGGGTTCTGAGAAGCAGCGGTTCGTGCTACCGAACCGCATCAAAGCCCATCGGTGATGAGTGGTTGATTAAAACGATTTGAAATTCTGCGCAAACCAACCGGTCACCGATGCGTTTTGATGCGGTTCGGTAGCACACACCGCTACTTGTTAGAACCCGATACTCAAAATGCGTCTGCTCTAACACAGCAATCAATCGGTCAATCAATCATCGCGTTGATTTCTGTGATCTGTATGCCTAAACATCCAACTTGAATCTACCGCCTAAAAACTATTCAAAGTTGAACTAAACAGCGTTGAAAAGTATCCAATATCAGATTGTATTAATGAGCATTTTGAGGCTGAAAATTCAATTTGCCGATCCTTTCTAACCTTGCAGCGTTCAAATTACGTTCGCTGGCAAATAGAGAGAGAAAGATTAAGTAACTGTCCACGTTTCTGCGCATCGTAGACCTATTCCCTAATTATGAAATGTTTTGCACTGAAATGCATTCTTGATGACTTAAAATTAACTTTTCAACCCCTTTTCTCTTGTCAAAAGTTGTGTCTGTAGAGAATTGAGAATGAAGAGTAATGAGGACTAATAGGACAACTTTATACAGCAGAGAACCAACAAAGTAAAAAATCAATAGCAGTCATTGGTTCCAATCTGGATAGACGGAAAAGCTGCTTTCTTGCTACATGAAGCCGTCTAATTTTTTAAGAAGCGACACTGAGAGAGTTATTTTTTTAATCGAAGGTGTATTTCGTTTGTGTTAAAGAAACTGCGCGGTGAAATATTGACTGAGGGGAAATTCCTTTAACCCAAGAAAAATGTCTGCTGCCACAAGTAAAAGATTCCTTGTTGTGACAGTGATTCTCCTACATGCAATCAGAACTTTCTTAGCGCATGGAAAACTGTCACAATTAAAGCTGTTTCCTTGTTTTTAAAGAAGTGATTTCTGTCAGTGGATCATGACATTATAATTCCATAGAGGAGTGTGAAGTTTTAAAACTATAAACCCGCGTTTAATTTGAAGTATGAACAAATGACTATTTGGCAATGCCGATGTAACGTTGTGAGAGACGAATGTAGATCGACTTTAGCCGAGGCAGCTCTCAATGGGACGGTTCCTTTTGTTTTTCGGACGTGAAAAATATGTAATCTTAATTATATCGCTGAAAATATAAATCACACCTAATTAGGTGATTGTATACAACATTTCAGATTAAAATGTTGATGAGTTATTTGCGTCGAATTAACGATGTTCATTTTGGTCAATGGTTTGACGACGAAACATCCGTTTCATCTAATTTTCATAAACAACAGGTTTGCTAGTTAGCCCATGGTTGGCAGAATTCCTAATATAAATCGATTGACAATACCTACTGCTCTGGCCGAAAGTTAACAATAAGCGGACCTGCGTCATTTATTAAAAATGGACCCGTGTGTTGATTTCAAGCAACTTTTTTTCAACTATCTTCTGCAGAGTTTGAAACATTAAACATTTATTTCGAAATTTTATGTGCATCCAATTGTTAAAAGAGGACTGACCTTCCTTTTTTTTTCACTTAACTATAAGAGCAGATAAGTTTACCCTAATTTGGACATACTCAGATCAGTGGCCAAAAAAATAACTAGCCCATTTTACTGTTTGGACATTTTCCTACGTTAACATTACTTTTCTGAACTTTCTGAATTTAACTTGTGCACAAATTAACCGTCTGGACCAAAAATGATGTTGGACCAGTGGCGCACCGAGAACTTTAGTTTGGTGGGGGTTTCACCGCAAATTTTCCATTTTCTGAGGCCTTAGGAGAAATTTTGACCGAAGATGACCTTTTTTAGGGCAAAATCTTGATGCTTGGGGGGGGGGGGGGGGGTTGACCCTAAAATCACCCCCTTCGGTGCGCCACTGTTTGGACCAACTGTGCCTTCGGACAAAATCGATTGGACGAACCTGTCTGGCCACCGGTTAAGCCAGCGCGGACAATTATTGATGTACCCACACTTTAAGCCAAGGTGCGCTGTTAGGATAAGTTCTAATAGGAAAAAAAACGATGGTCAATGTTTTGAGAGCCGTTACTCGGCTTCTATAATACTCGGGAGGAATCTGAATTTGACTGCGATAAAAAAAAATAAAGAAAAAAAAAAATAATCGCGTACACTTGAGAAAAGTCGCGCGTACGGAGAAGCACACTCGTCACTCAAACTAGGAGAGGTGAAAAAGCTTGAACAAGGTGGTGAGGAGTGTGGAGGGTGAGAAGGAGGTTCAAAGAGGAGTATTGAAGTTTATATTTAGTCAAAATTTTGGCTTGCTTCACACCGCACCAAGCATGCATTCAATTGCTCTGGCCGCACCGTGCCGTCGCACAGCGACCGAAAAAAAGTCAATTGTTGGACAAATTTTAAGTTGTTAATCAAAATGAGTGCAGTCGCCCACCGCCATTCACGAGAATTCGTCTGCTGCAAACTTTGGTATCGATTTTCGCATGCGTTATATCGAACCTTGTAAATCAACCTTTGACAATCGATATCGACCTTCGTTTTGCGTTAAAATGATCAGTTTTTTATGTCCTTTCGATCGAAGTATCACTCGATAGGTGCTGTCTTTTGGAATTCTTCAGATAGGCACCCCCCGCGAGGGGTAAAAACGTGACAAATTCTTGGGGGCCCTAAACCCAAAGTTTGACTAGATTTGTGTCAAACTTGTATTTTTTTCTGGAAAGGACTTGCTGTTTAGAGTATTTTAGACCCATAATTTTTGAAATTCCTACTTTAAAAATAGGATTAATGATTTTTTGAAAATGGGTCCAAATCGAACTTTTACCTTTGATATATCGAAAACAAAAATCGATATCGAACGGTGGTTTAAGCCAAAATGCTCAGTTTTCTACGTCCTTTCGATTGATGTATTAACAAGATGGGGGTTGCCATTCGAAAATTTTGAGTTGGGGGTCATAATCCCTCCTGTGGGGGGGGGGTGCCCCAAAAATATCGACCCCCTCAAAAGATAGTATCTTTTGAGTTATGAACATCCTCCAAGTTTCGTTGTTTTTATCTGCAGCCGTTCACAAAATACATGGGGGTCGCCGGACTTTTGGATTACCCTGTATGTATATAAAGTATACACGGTTTCTCAAGTCGAGGCCAAATCAAGAAGTTTTTCTTGCTCTGATCTCTAAAGTGCACGTAAAGAAAATAGTCCATTAAGTTGACCTAGGCTTTAAAATTCTTGAAATTTTTACATTTGAAATCTGTGTAGGGGTTGTGAAGGGACCACCTCTGGATGAGCAAAAACCTTGTCTTGAGGGCACATTTCTCAAGGTAGCTGTCGGCTCCCAAAAAAGTGTCATCAAAACAAATTTTAATGAGTGCTCTCTCTTCATTCTGTGGCAGTCCCCACTCACTCCTTTTACATATGCAGTTTAAATGATAAAATCTCAAGTCGAGACTAACTCAAGGTGCATTGCACCTTTTTGTTCGTCGCTTCATATCATTGCTTCCAGCTTAATCCACCTAGCGCGCGGTTCGATTGATGTAATCTTGGCAGATAATGATATTTTTGAAACGTCTACCACCAGGTCGAAATAATTATTGTATCCACAATAATATCCATAGTAAAGTATTGATTTTAAATCAGATTAAAAAAAAAAAAAAAAAAAAAAAAAAAAACCTGTTTTTTTTCATTTATTTATTTTATTTATATTTTATTATCATGGACTCACTGAGCTCAATTCAGTGGCGGTTCGTGCATTGTGGCAACAATGTATTCTCTCCATTTAAACCTGTGTAAAACAATCGATCTCAGGAGGTGCAATTGCACCCCCAATAAATCGATATTTTTATATAAGTTTAAATGGCAAAAAAGCACGGTTGCCAAAGTGCACGAGCCGCCACTGGCTCAATTTATGCTGATTTAAAAAAAAAATAATTCAGGCATAAATGAAATTAATTTCCAACTTCAAAATAAACATTTTAAAATAAATCCTTCGATTTATTACATTGATGATGGAATTTCTTTTGGGAATCACCATCCGTAGAAAAATACCTCATTATATACGAGTAGATACATTGCTGTTTTAGATAAAGGTATGGCTCGATGGTTATCATTGAAACTTCTCCGCACTGTAGCTTTATGGAATTTTTATCTCTTATTATTATCTTTATTTTTATCTCTCCCCGCCCATTCAAACACATGTGTTATAAAAGGATGGAGAGAAGGATCAATTTGTGACATTGATCCGTATGTCTGTTCTTTTTCTACCTTAAACGCACAAAACATCTGCAAGAGAGGGAGCGCTAAATCCGGCAACCTAGATTAAAAAGTAATGATGTAAAAATGTGCCAGTGCCATCATACCCATGCCGACGCGTGGCGCTTGCTTGCCTGCGTTTGCGTGGGCGGATTTTACGCCCCTCCCCCACGCACCGAACCCCCTCCCCACCACCCTTTCTTCTGCCCCATTCACCCACCTTGCCGGTGGCGAGAGGGGCGGAGGAGTGCGGGAGGGGGAATCAGAAAGAGGGGTTATTGCCACGTGTGCAAAGTCGAAGTCGCTCAGCCCTTAAAACCAAAGCTCTGTGCACTTCCTCATTTCATCCCTTTGCTACTTGCGACGCCCCCCTCTCTCACTCACTCTTCCCCCACCTCTCTCTCTCTCTCTCTCTCTCTCTCTCTCTCTCTCTCTTCCTCGTCCTGTCTTTGTCTCACGTGTTTTTAGCTCCATGAGCAAGCACCTCTCTCTCTCTCTCTCTCTCTCTCTCTCTCTCTCTCTCTCTCTCTCTCTCTCTCTCTCTCTCTCTCTCGCGCCCTCTATTTATCTCAACAAATCATCTCTTTTATACTTTCTCACCGGTGCGGTATCTCTACTTTCCTCTCTCACACTTGCCAAAGGCAAAGCTTCCGTGTTTCTTTCTCCCTCGTTCAAGTATGGATTCCTCATTCATATCCTCTGTCTCTCTCTAGAGCCCCTGTTTTAAGCTGAATACGTCACGGGATCAATCCTCTCCCTTCTCCAGCTCACCTTTTTTTCACGCTCTGAATTATCATAATTATTACAATTGACTTGCCGCGTTAGTCAAAATTCCAGAGGGGGCCTTCGGTACTTTTCGGTGTAACGTTGTGAAATGTTGAAAATATTTTGGTGACGTAGCTTGCAATCTGGCAACGGTGCATTTATACTACTGAGATAATTCTCCCCCTCGAATTTCAAAGGCTCTAAGATGAGGTGTTAAATGATACAAGGTCCCTGAGCGCCATCAGTAGGGACGAAGTTCCGACTTTTTGAACCGATTATTTCTATCGCGGCATGAATTTTTGTCCCGAGTTCATTAGTTTTCTCACAACATTTTCATTTCGACGAGTTAATTGATAAGACCCCCGAAGCATGCGTGTTTCGATAAAATAGCTACGATTAGTTTGTTGAAAATAGAAACATCAATTTTCAAAACAGTGACTACTCGTGAACAATCGATGCTCATATTTTGCTCTCATTTGAACCTGTGGTAAAAATCGATTTATAGCGAAGACTCTTTTGAACCCCCAGAGGATCGATTTTTTTCGTCAGGTTTCTATGGAATGGACATCGATCTATCGTATTTCATGAGCCGCTATTGCTGAAAGATGAGTCTAATGATCGGTGGTTTTTGCGGAGGATTCTGAAAGAAACGCCGTTTGCAAAAATATTCATTCATTTGATAGCCATAGTCGTTTTTATGATGCAATCTATGTGACATTTTTCGGCTACATAGTGGAAAGTCCTGTTACTGTAGAATTACTTTTATGCATGGTTATAGAACTCATATCAGAATTCCTACAAGCTGGAGATTCGAAATATGTCACTTTTTTCTCTCTTTAAGGTAAGAATTCCTTTAAGGAGAATGAATAGGAAATGATCCTCCCACCAGGTAAGAGGTTATGTTCATTGTTCAGGTTGGCTGTAGATTCCAAAAATTCTCCGGAAGAATACGGAATATTTGATCTAAGTGCTTCTCTCATTCAAAGTGGAATGAAACTCAATCTCATTCCAAGCTTCATAACTGCTTGAAATGAATCTTTTGAACGAATTCCATATCATGTGTATATCCTCTGAAGCCTCTGAGAAAATCTAATTCTGAGAGTCAGTTGCAGATGAATCTTCAAACGACGCAACTCTTTTGTGTAGCGGCTGAGTTCGCGACGATGACACACTGGATTCGGTGCATAATATATTACAGACAGTCGCAGTAGCGCCGTTTCAGGGATTTCTAAGGAGGAGGCTAGGTTAAATTTGGTACCTTAATTTACTCCTTTATCACGCCTTAGTCGCAAAATTAGTTTGCAACATAGTAGAAAATTCCCCTAATCTAAAAGCTCTTTGCCTCATTTTTGTCAATATTCCGGAATTTGAAACCGTCTTTTCAATAAGACCAGTCTGTTTTTACAATGTCGGGTATATGCATGAAATTCGTATGGGAGCAATGTACCCCCCCTTTTCTTCCCTCGTTTCCGTTGAAAGGAGGTTATAGTTATACTCACACCAGTCACAATCAGTGGCTTAACGTGATCGTGCAGTCAGGCTATGTTGCATTTCGTCCTTTTAATCCCCAACAATTTTTTTTTCGATATTTTCATAGATTTATAACGTGAACAACATGCAACGTTGCCAGGTCGCACGTTACGCTACTGTAATGGGTCTGTTTGTGTACTTTAGTTGCAAGAATATGACTTTTTTATACTTACGTAAAATTCTGTGAAGATAACGATACACGCAAGAAATCCTTTAAAAATCTACTCATTAACTAAGGAAATCACTTCCTTTTTGAGAAACCCGCGCTACACTAGATACACTTTATTTTACACCACTCAAAACATTTTAAATGCAAATAGTCTGAATGGCTTTTAATGCATATAGGTACCTAACAAAACTCTCATAACTGCCGCGCCGTAGCAGACATTGTTAATAGACTCGTTATTGTGGGGAAATATCTACTCACTCAGGTAGTCTACAAATTTAGGTAGGGGTGTGGTCAATGGAAAAGGCTAGGTTCTAAAAGAGGGTTAAGGGAGGGGGAGGGGTCACTGTTTGCCAGGATAGCATGTCAATTTTGGCCACAGACCAGTAGCTAGTTATACCCAGGTCCAGGATTGTAAAAGTTTGAGGCGTTTCCTGATTGGCCGTCCGCCAGAAGTGAACACGGACGGCGAGTATGCGGGAAATCCCACTGCATGTACGTTTAACAAGAAATTTTGTGCAGCCCCAAGCTTCTAATATTTTTTGTCAGGAGCTGAAACACTCCAGAACGTGAACGGTTCGAGACATAAAGTTGCTGCCAAATCGCAAGTGAAAGAATTACAAGGGTTGTTTGAAAAATAGTAGGTTGTTTTAGTGATGACGTCAAACTCAAAATTATGGCTTCAAACTTTTTCATCCCATTCACTCTCACAGGGTTCCCACAAGAGATAAGAGCGAGGAGCCAAATTGATTTAAGAAAAACTTCTCCCTCAATTTAGCGCGAGTATTACTCGTTGAATACATTAGTCTTTGGAATCGATTTTTTTGCTAATTCGTTGTTTCAAATCAATGGAGGACAGCCCTCAGATGTAGAAATATGTCTTTGATGTTCCTTCAAATTACCAGACATTCAATCTTATTCAAAGCAAAGTTAGAATGGTTGTATTCTTTGTATGAAAAATCTTATCATCCTAGATTTAAACACTAAAACAATTCCATTCAAACCAAAAAGTCGAGAATATCGGAATCCTTACTTTCAAAGGATTTTTGTCTTTGTGGGAGCTCCGGGTTAAAATCCTCTCGAACTTCAGGAATAAAGGTGCGACATATCCAAGAGTTACAATAATTGTTTCGGTCCTCAAGTCCAGGACTACAATGGGGCTGTTGCACACTTTTGCAATAAGCGATTTGATAGTCGGTTCTGGTATAAAAACCTCAAAATATAACGATGGTAGCACTTAAAACTTCCGAAATCCACTCCTAAACTCAAGAATCGCTTTTATTTGCGCGGGCGTAATGGTGGCTGAGGGCAGTAATAATGGGAGATTCCTATCTTAATTTCGTCACTCTCTTTATGCTGACGAGGATGATTCACAGAGTAATTAGTCATCAGGGTAATGATCCACATCCGATGAATGGTACCGCGTGACACCTGGAGACACCGGTGTCAAATGAAAGTCTTCTCTTATTGGTCACTTCTTTGATGGAGTTACAGTCTTGTTAGATGGGAATCTCCCATTATTACTGCCCTCAGCCTCCATTAAGTTCGCGCAAATAAAAGCGTTTATTGAGTTTAGGAGTAAATTTCGGAAGTTTTCAGTGCTGCCATCGTTATTTTTGGAGGTTTTTACACCAGAATCGACGATTAAATCGCTTATGGCAAAAGTGTGCAACAGCCCCATTATGCGGATTTAGCAATCTGGTATAACCCTGTATTTTGCTCTTCAAACCCGAACAAAATTGATCCTCCGAGGAGCAGATTTTACTTTTCTAAGAATCAATTACTTTACAAAGGTTTAAACGGATAAAAAACGCTGCTGCCATCATTCCACGAGTCATTACTGATTGCATTTTACTCAGCATCTGCGAGCCACTGCGCACTGATGGGGGAAAAAAGTAAAAAAGACAATGATGCCATCTCCCCAGCACCCTGACCACTCGTATCTATTAAATTTTGAATTGAAAAAACTGTGCTATACTTTTCCAGCCACTCGCATGAGCTATTTAATGGGCGAGAAACTGCTCGTCGCAAAAACGCGGGTTGTTTTTCACGGAAGTTCGTCAAAATCCGGTTCGCGTAAAACTTGGATGGGAAAAAAAAGTAGATTACTGCCCCGAGGTTTCAGACCAGACCACCCCCCCCCTCCCACTGATTTTCAGGAGTCATATCATGCTCGATAGAATTAATGATCTCATTTTTAAACGTATATGCTTTGCCACCTTCTCCACCTCCTCACCCTCTCCAACCCTCCTCCCCACTACCGCTGTTGTGCCCATTAAAAGTAAATTACTGCTGCACTGAGCTGCACCTCCGTTTTACTCCCTTGTTGATGGGGGTACGGTGTAGGGTTTTAACCTCCCCTCCCCTTCTCTCTCTCTCTCTCTCTCTCTCTCTCTCTCTCTCTCTCTCTCTCTCTCTTTCTCTCTCTCTCTCGCTCATTTTTCTGCCTTCTCTGTACTTCCTCTCACGAAAGTTAAAAAAAAGGAGAAAAAGAATTATGCTACTAATGGATTTTTTCTTTCTCTTTCTCTTCGTCTCTTTTCCGACGAATCTGGTGAAAAAACCAACACTTTTCGTTTCCTGTGTTTATAATCCCCCCCCCCGCCCACAGATTCATTCATATTTTTCTTCTTCCTCCGACCCGGTTTACCTTTTTTATCGTACAAATAGAATGAAAAATAACCCTTTTGAAAGATTCCTCCCACACCCCCTGGTAGTAATTGAATATAATTAATTATTGTAAGTCTGATGTAAATTCACCCGTGGCAATGAGAATTGAGGACTGGGAAAGAGCAAAATTATGACAGACGCTAACCTTTTATTCATCTCTGCCGCCTCCACCTCCAACCAATGTGCTCTTCAGGTACTTTCAGAAGAAGTTTTTTTACCTTTGTGGGTTTTTCCTCTTATTTTGATTGTTTTGCTTTCAATTTGCGTTCTCACTTGTTTTTCCAACTATAATTATAGGTACTGTGTCAAAACTCACGATCACACATAAATGGGCTGTAATGTCGAACTATCTTACAAGGCGTACCTCTGTAAAAACTGAGGAAACAGCGCTTTGAGCTCTCGGAAACCATCATATGTTTGTTCTTCTTTGATTTACTACTATATTTTATTTTCAAAATAGTAATGACTTTGACCGAGGTTTTTATTGCTTTCCTCCCGGCGCGGCACATTTTCAGGCAATAGTCCCTTCCACCGGACATAAGAGTGGTTTCCATGAAGCAAACGCTCATTTTTCCCAGCTCATGACGTGGTATCAGTTTGCAATTTGCAATTTGCGGGGAGGCATCTTTAGCGTAAAAAAAACATAAAACAATATATACGTGCTAGTAAAGATTACATAATTATTATGAGGTCTATACTGCTTTGTAATCTTCGCCACGGGGCACGGGCGAACGCTATGAATCTCTTGATGCTTGATGATTAATTCGTTATCTCACGACAGATGATAGTTTTAAAATACGGGCACTTCCTTCAATCTCCACATTTTTTTTGCTCTCTCTAAGTTTCGGATCGGAGTTTTTCGGGATTTCAGGGATCACTCCTCCCTTTTTACATTTTCGACTCCGAGTTCAGCCGCAATAACTTTTGTTAGTCGGAGGAATGTGTTTACTCTCTGAGAAAATTCTCCAAAAAAAAGATAAGCCTTGATCTGAGGTCCGAAACAAATCCATGCGTGGTGGAGAAAGTATTGATTTACGGTTGTAATTTTATCCACTTGAACCTGTTTTTCCTCCCTCATTTTGCGTATATTTCTCCCGAGTAAGAGTATACACTTATATACCCCCCCTCCCCTCCAAAAAGCCCGAGCAGCGGGGTCGAAGGACTTTAAAAGCCCTGGAGAAGGAGGCCTTCTTTCCTCCCTCCCATCCCTTCCCTTCTTTCCTCGACCCTCCCTCTGTGCCTTTCGAAATGAAAGAAGAAGAAAATATCCTTACATCTGAGACTCATCGCGTTCGCGGTTATGAGTGTCGCGCGGTACAATGGTCTTGGTTCACCCCTTCTCAAGTCCAGAACTTTTCCCCTCCTCTCGGCATCATCACTCAGTCGAAATAAACTTTTAAGAATAATAAACGGGAACGAATCGCAAAATGTAGGATTTTCATCCCGACTGCCGCGGTCGCTCTCTTAGCTTTTTCGTTCCGGTAAGTGTATCGGTGTTGTCAATTCGAACTAAAACAATGTAATAATCAATGGGTCTGTTGCATACTTTTGCTACAACAATATAGAACCTTGATTCTTATGTAAAATTCGGCGAAAATAACGATGCGCACATTAAAAACGTTCAAAATCCACTCATTAACTCAGGAAATCACTTCAATTTCAAACAGCCCGCGCTACACTAGACACTATTTGCACCGGCATACTACTACATAGACGGAACCACCGTGCATAAGTATACAACATCGTAACTACAAAATGATGAAATTTCTTTTTTAATACGTGAAATATAAGCTGCATTTGCTGTCTGGTCTTTTCGGTTTATCAAAGATTACAAAATAATATAAGAAATGTACGCATGTAAACGAAACATTCCAATGTTTGTAAGTTCTGTTAATGTTTACATAAACGAGATGGTTCCATCTGTGTAGTTATAAGTCGGTGATAGTGTCTAGTGTAGCGCGGGTTGTTTGAACTGGAAGGTATTTTCTGAGTTAATGAATGGCTTTTGAAAGTTTTTAATGTGCGCATTGTTATTTTCACCGAATTTTACGTTAGAAACAATGAGTTATATTGATGTAGCAAAAGTACGCAACAGACCCATTGAGACCATTTCTAGAAAAAGGGTCCATGAAACAAAAGGTTCGCTCTTCAGACAAAAGTATCTATGCAATCACAATACTGATTTCTCAGGAAGAGCAGAACCCCTTGTTCCTTGTTGTATGGGCCCTTTTCCCGGAAATGGTCTCAACAAACAATTGTTTTATACGCACATGAATAAAGCAACAAAACCAAAAAAAGGAGCAAAAACACTTTGGTAAAAGTATAACGCTCATTTTGGTGCCACTAACAAAACCTTCGGTAGACAAAGGACCCAGAAGATTTTAGTTGAGCCAATCAGCCAACCAAATATTTGGCTCACTCAACTGAATTTCTTTAGTTAGGCGTAAAGAAACTTTAGTTAGCTCTACTAAAGCTTTTTGCTCGCTCAATTTGTTTTCTACCTAAGGTTTCGTTAGCGCTATACCATAAAGCGTCTCTATTTTCTGTGAATAAGAATGATAGGAAAAATTTGAACCGATTGGTAACAAAAGCGGTATAGAATTTAAACAAGCTGATTTTGAGAAAATATAGCATTGAAAGTTATACTGTCTGCATGGTATAAGTAAAGATGTGGAGGCTGAGTAAATCTGACCGCCTTGTTTGAAGTCATATCACGGTAGGCAGTAGCATGCTGTATTGCTGTGTACCGTGTCTCATTTAGTGGCGGGGGTCGTCAAAAGTGTGTTTGTATGGGGGGGGGGTCAAGGTACGCATGGGTTGATTTTCAACGGTTTTCACAACGGTCAAATATACTATTTCGATCGAAACCGTGTAACACACGGTTGTATTGTCAAAGTGATACTGTAGGAACAGGCCCTGTTACAAGCACACACTTTTCAGGAATCCTATACCTCCAAAATAGGGCAAAAAAGTAAAACGATAAAATATGTGGATAAAAAGTTGTCTCTCCTTGGGTTCTTCTTTAATTTTAGAATAAATCGTAAAGTCGTGGAAGTCGTGCTAAAAATCGTGACCCACAAATAATACGGGACTTGGGTGCAATGCGAAAGATGATCTGCGTTCAATCCGGGAAAGATAGAGCAAATAACAGACATAACATAATTGAAAAACTTAAATTTTGTAACAGTTGCTCTTTTAGTCGTGACAGTACAATCACCAGAAAAAATTCTCCATCAAATTGCTTCAAATCGGAGGGCAACTTTAATCGTTCCTTCGTAAGCCATCTCCGAAAAAGTTACTCACTATCTGACGGGGGAATCTTTAAAATAAATTTTTGTCGTATGTTGTTAGGAGCGTTGCAATTTTTTTTAGTATCACCTTAAAATGTGAGTCTCCAGTCATTGCTTTTTCGAATTCTATGAAAAATCATAAAATTTTAATGTTTCCATATTCTTTTTTTGTTGATTTTGAACTCTTTTTCTTATACAATAGTCATACCTACGAGTATGTGTATAAATTGCAGTCAGAGAAGGACCCAGAAATGTTAGAACACTATAGATGTTTTCGGAAAGGATAGATGACAGGATCATCACGTGACTGGGAGGTTGAGTGGTAGAGTGGACTTGATAGTCCTAACTCTACCTCCCAGGCAGTGGCGTACACAGGATTTTTCTTGGGAGGGGCTCGCACTGATGAGCCTTTGACTGAAAATTGTTCCACCCTTCCCCCCCAACCCCAAAAATCAGGGGTCTGGGGGGGATTTAGCCCCCTTAGCCCGCCCTGCGTACGCCACTGCTCCCAGGTATACGAACATTTTTCATTTTTTACCTTAAGTACAACTTTCTTTTTTTTTTTCTCTCTACTTTACTATTTTTTTATATTGTATAGTTGTTATGTGCATTTTGTATTTATAGCCAATAAGCATTTTATTTTTTGTTCTTATACAGTAAATAAATCGTTCTCCCCCTCTCTCTCTCTCTCTCTCTCTCTCTCTCTCTCTCTCTCTCTCTCTCTCTCTCTCTCTCTCTCTCTCCCTGGTCTCTGTCCTTTCCGAACAGACGTTCAAATGAGTGAAGGAAGAGGAGAGCGCTTTCCTGGAACCGCATCTGATTGCAGCAAATCTCAAAGTTTATATAAATGAGAAATTCTTCAACTTGGAAATTCGTTCCAAATGTGGCAATCTAGGGTGGTATAGTATATTTGAGTGAGGAGCCGAAGAGAGAGAGTAGAAGCAAGCTCTGTTTACACATTTTCCACCCCCCTCCTCCTCCCCCTCCCCCCCTTTATCCTCCTTCGTGTCTCATCAATAGTCGCCGCGCCGCGCTTCTTCTCCGTCCCGCCAAGAGGCTGCTTCAACCCCTTCTTTTTTATATACCCACACAACCAGTCATCTTTACCTCTTCATTCACTTGTGCTTATCTCTTTTTACCCGCGACCCCTAACTCTGACTTTCTCATCCTCTCTCTTCTCCTTTCCCCTCCCTTTTTTAGCCCTCTCATCCATGTTCGTTTTGTTTTCTTCGAAAGCGAGGTAGGAAGGAGGGGTGGGGTGGGGGCATGAGAGTAAAACAAATTTGACGGCTTCCACCGTAAACTTGCGGAATCCTTCTCCCTGTTTTACCACTCCGTATTGAATGGTCGAGAACGAGAATGATAGCTTTGAAAGTCGGAAGGAAAAGATTCTGCTGTCGTCGATGAGAGCTAGGATTTTAAAATAATGGGAAAATTTTACAATGGAAAGCATGGGCTCCCGCAGCGGGGGGCAAGAGGGGGCACCTGCCGCCCCCCCCCTGGAATTAAAAAAAGTCAACATTTCACGGTGAAAAATGAAAGGATAAGATGAAATGCAATGTTAATCGAAGGAGTAATAGTTAACAAACTTCATTTTTTGTTTATTTTGTAATTTTATCACTCATTTTTTTGCAAGGAATAGTAGAATTAAACATTTTTCCTGATATCATTTTCATCTGCTGTCCCTTTATCCATTATATCAAACATGTCAAAATTATTACTATTATTTGATACACCTACCAATCTACCGTGGCTTAGTAATTGAATACCATTTGGATGAAAAACAAAGTTTTCCCTTTCCTCCCCCGGGGGGGGGGGGGGGAGGGTCTCCTAGACCTTCCATTAAGGTTCAACAATCTTGCCCCCCCCCCCTTGGAAATTTTTCTGCGGGCGCCCATGATGGAAAGGCCTCATTTGTTTGGAAACAACGTGTATTCGAATTGGTGAGAAAGTTTTGTGTAAGTTTACCTTAGTGCCAGTGGCGAGGCGTGCCATTTGGCAACGTTTCTTTTTCCCATTTAAACAAATTATAGAAAGGTCAAAATGCCTGGTCATCGCCGATGACTGAAGCGTTCGACTGCTTTTTTTGGTGAATTTAAATGGAGAAAATACATTGTTGCCAAATTTCACGCTTCGCCACTGCTTAGTACCATACAGTGGCGGCTCTTGCGATTTGGCAACTGTTCACGCCGTAAATTTAAATCGAATTCCAAGTTTTTCTCTTTTTTTGTTTGTTTTGTTTTGTTTACGTAACATACATTGAAGCAACTTTTATTTTAAACTAACTCCTTGTTACGTAACATGAACACCTGCACCTTGTTTGTATTTCGCTCTCAAGGTCAACATGTTACGTAATGAGTCGTTAATTTACAACTTTCTTTCCTCATTATGCAATAATGAACGTAGCTTTTCGTAAACAAGTTACATAACCTTTCTTTCATGCGCATGCGCGAAAAGCTCTACTTAAACTCAAAGTGCATCGTAGACCGCAGTCAGTCTTCTAATGTCTTTCTAGACAAGCTGAGCTCTTTCTTTCTTTCCAAAATCTAACCTTTCCGGTACGCCTGTTTAAGGATACCTCCTTTGCCGCGCACGCCTGTCTAAGGATGCATTAAGGCACTTTTCTCTCTCTCTTTCTTTCCAAAAGCTAACCTTTCCGGTACGCCTGTTTAAGGATACCTCCTTTGCCGCGCACGCCTGTCTAAGGATGCATTAAGGCACTTTTCTCTCTCTCTTTCTTTCCAAAAGCTAACCTTTCCGGTACGCCTGTTTAAGGATACCTCCTTTGCCGCGCACGCCTGTCTAAGGATGCATTAATAAGGCACTTTTCTCTCTCTCTTTCTTTCCAAAAGCTAACCTTTCCGGTACGCCTGTTTAAGGATACCTCCTTTGCCGCGCACGCCTGTCTAAGGATGCATTAAGGCACTTTTCTCTCTCTCTTTCTTTCCAAAAGCTAACCTTTCTGGTACGCCTGTTTAAGGATACCTCCTTTGCCGCGCACGCCTGTCTAAGGATGCATTAAGGCACTTTTCTCTCTCTCTGTCTTTCCAAAAGCTAACCTTTCCGGTACGCCTGTTTAAGGATACCTCCTTTGCCGCGCACGCCTGTCTAAGGATGCATTAAGGCACTTTTCTCTCTCTCTTTCTTTCCATATTTTTCACAACCCGAAGTCACCCTTTTAAGTTTATTAAGCATCAGGTATATCTCAAAAGCCGCTACATTTAAAGTTCATTCATTTAAACCATTCTTTATTTAATAAAATCAACCAATTTTTAGTAATTTCAACATTCTCAAAACATCAATTCCCTATCAAAGCTACCCAGTTTCATTTTAATTAATTTACGTTCAAAGATAGGGAATCCTCGGGGCACTCAATGATGAAACCTAGGCAATGCCTAAACCAAGCTGAGAGTGCCATTTATTAACTAATTAGGTCCTCCGGAACAATTACTTTAATCACGAAATCGAACATGGTCCTCCGGGCCGGATAGTAATCCCTAAATAAAAATTGAAAATTGAATCAAATTTAGGAAACAGATACCAGCTACTAAAATTTATAGTTCACTCACCAGTTATTTTCTAATCAAAAATGAGTTCTTACGAGATTGCTCGTGCCTACCAAGAAAAATATTTTGAGCGTCTACAAAGGATTTTTGACGCATCTAAAGGAGTTACGAATGCAAATGCTGAGGATTTCGTCACAAGGTGCGATAAACTAGAAGATCAAAAGGACCGTTATGAGGAATACGCAGAAAAGGTTTTATCTTTCGAATTAGAAACCATTAATTCCAAAGAATCAGACCTCGCAAAAATCAAAAGTGCGAAGCAAGCTGCTATCAAACAGTATCAGGATATTTCCAAATCCTATGATGAACTATACGTAAATGTTAACATTATTCTACAAAAATGTAAAAAAGCAATCCAAGCAGCCATAGAAATTATCTCAGACTCAGAAATCAACTGAATACAATGTCAAACTACCAAAGATCTCGCTTCAAACATTTGGAGGTATGTTAAGTGATTGGCCTTGTTTTTATGAAAACTACAATACTTTAATCCACAAAAACCCAAAATTAGACAACGTTGCTAAATTTCACTACCTGAACTCTGCTCTCTATGGACCACCAAAGTCCCTAATCAAACACCTGCCGATAACTAATAAAAATTATGAGATAGTCTGGGAAAACTTGACAAGTCAGTACCAAAATAGTAGAGTACTCAGCTCAACATTACTCGATTCTATTTTCAACTGTCCTGGATTGAAAGATCAGTCATCGGAATCACTCAGCAGATTTCTTACAACATTCAACGATTCCATCGAAAGTCTCAAAACTTTGAAGTTGGAAAATTTAAGTGACGCAATTCTCTTACACGTGGGACTCAGAAAACTGCCTACGGACATGCGGAAACACTTTGAAAATGAACAAGATGAGACCAAAGTGCCTGCTTTAAAGAATTTAATAGATTATTTGAAAAAACAATTACGTATATCCGAAATGTCTTTGACGAGCCTATCAAGTAATGATTCAAAACCATTCAAACCCAAACCAGCAACAGAACGTTATGACAAACACAAAAACTACCTTTCAAATGCAGAACCCTCAAATTGGAAATCGTGTCCTTTATGTTCAGAACCCCATGCCTTATACATGTGCGAGAAGTTCAAAAAACTTGAAGTTCAAGAACGAATTGATACGGCAAAAACGCTGAAATGCTGTTCAAATTGTTTAGCTCGCGGTCACAACCAGAATGACTGTTTAAGCAAATTTTCTTGCTCTTGGTGCCAAAACAAACACCATTCGTTACTGTGTTACAAACAACGCAAGACCTTTGCAGCCATGGAAGTTCAAGATCCAGAAAATGTACCAGATGAAGACACTTCGCAACAGAAAGCACTCACTGCTCAGATGAAACCAAACGCCATTCAAAATCAAACGTTTTCTGTTATACTCGGAACTGCTGTCATAAAATTGAAGGATGGAAAAGGCAAGTACCAAACTGTTCGAGCAGTAATTGACCCAGGTGCAATGTCGACCTTTATGACTGAAGATTGTGCTAAACGACTACTTCTGCCTATTATACCAGAAAGACACGTCATAACTGGTCTCTCGGACCAGAAAGTCGAGTCGATTGGCTCAACAAATTGTTTGATTAAACCAAAATACCAGGAAAACCCTGAACTGTCCGTTAGATCAGTAATTTTACCCTGCATCACCGATTTTTTACCTTGTACTAACGTTCCGGCAATAATCAAACAAACTTGGTCTCACCTAGATCTAGCCGATCCTCATTTTGAAGTTCCAAGCAAGATAGACATGCTTCTTGGAGCAGAATTATTCCCGTTTATCTACACAGGTCCTAAGAAAATAAACAACCAATGTGGCAGTGCTCTAAAAAGCATCTTTGGTTGGGTGATTACTGGTAAAATTATCATTTCAACTGCACCTAAACCTCAAAAGGCTCTTCTGTGCCTCGCTGATAAATCGCTAAATGACTTAATGACTAAATTTTGGAATGTAGAAGAGCCCATTCAACGGAAACTCGAAGACCCTGAAGACAAAATAAGTGAAGAGATTTTCAAGAAGGAACACTATCGAGATACGACCGGTCGATACGTGGTACCCCTCCTCTTAAAATTTGAAGAGCCAGCCTTACCAAACACCTACAATCTAGCCTTAAAGCGCCTACTTACTTTAGAACGCAAACTGCAACGCTCACCAGAAACAAGAGAAGCCTACAATCAGTTTTTAGACGAATACGAAAATCTTGGCCACATGGAAGAAGTCAAAGAAAAGGGCAAGGCAAAGTACTATATTCCACATCAAATTGTAGTGAGAAAAGAAAGTATTTCGACTAAATATAGAGTTGTGTTTGACGCATCTATGGCAACAGATCACAATGGGATTTCTCTCAACTCAATTCTTTACACGGGGCCTAAACTACAAGCCGATATAGTCGAAATCATTCTTCGCTTTCGAACTCATCGAATCGCACTCACTGCGGATATCTGCAAGATGTTTAGACAAATTTTACTAAAACCTCAAGATCGCAAATACCAACACATATTGTGGAGGAAGAATGAAAATGAACCTGTGAAAGAGTATGAATTACGAACAGTAACTATGGCACTTCGTCAGCACCCTACTTAGCAAACCGCACAGTAAAACAACTTAAACAGGATGAGGGCGTAAATTACCCTAGAGCAGCTCAAATTTTAGACGAGGACATTTTCGTTGACGACATCCTAACAGGAGAAGATTCTATCGCCAAAGCAATTCAAACTAGAGACGCACTTATCAAAATAGGAGCAAAAGGTCAGTTTGAATTCAAAAAATGGTCTAGTAGCCACAGCGAAGTACTTGAAGGTCTTAACAGCGACGACATCGCTTTAAGCCCTGAATATATCGAATTCGATCAAGAAAATCCTGCTTCTATGGGAGTCTTAGGCTTACGATGGGCACCAAGCAGCGATACTTTCTCCTACAATGAGGTTGAGTTTGACAAGAAAGTCACAAAAAGATCGATACTGTCAAATATTGCAAGGATTTTTGACCCTGTTGGATGGATTACTCCAGTCGTTCTATCCGCAAAGATTATAATTCAAAAGTTATGGATTGCTGGCCTTAACTGGGACGATACGGTACCTATAGATATTGCTCAAATTTGGGAATCAATTAGAGAGCAACTTCACCTCTTGAACACCATAAAAATTCCAAGGCTAATTTGTAATCCAGATTTAAAAGTCGTAACACTCGTCGGATTTTCAGACGGATCAACAGTTGGTTATGGAGCCACAATTTACTTAAGAACCGAGGCAGAAACAGGCTTTCAATCAAATTTACTAATAGCAAAATCAAAGGTGGCTCCAACTAAAGTCCTTTCAGTTCCACGCCTAGAGCTCTGTGGAGCTCAATTGTTAGCTAAAATCATGAAAATAGCACTTAAATCTCTATCTAGTACCACCTATGCAGTAACTCAAGTTACCGCACTAACTGACTCAGTGACCGTGTTAAGTTGGTTAACCACTCCTCCCTTTAAATTAAAAACCTACGTAGCCAACCGAGTAGTAGATATTCTCGATGACATACCAGCAGACCAGTGGAAGCATGTTTCTACCAAGGACAATCCTGCCGATATCGCCTCACGTGGAATTTTACCTAAAGACCTCATAAATAACAAAATGTGGTGGTCAGGTCCAAACTGGCTAGAAAGACCTTTAATTGAATGGAAGACATCATCCATTCACGCCATCCAAAAATCAGATCCACCCGAATTAAAAAATGAAAAGCTAAAAACTCTTATGGCAGAGGAATCAGAGTTCACACTGATAAAAAGGTTCTCTTCATTTAAAAAACTCCAAAGAGTCACTGCATGGTGCTTGAGATTTTTTGAAAACATTAAGAAAAAATTAAAAAGTGAAGAAAAAAGTCACGGCCAGTTGTCAGTGGATGAACTAGAAAATGCATTTAATCGTCTCATAAAATCAGCTCAAGAACAAGGCTTCCCAACAGACTTAAAAAATCTGAAAGAAAGAAGGCAAATAAGTAAAAACTTAAATACACTGAGCCCTTTCCTTGATAAACTAGGAGTTCTAAGGGTGGGGGGTCGTTTGAAAAACTCTCAACTAAATTACAGCGAGAAACACCCTGCAATCTTGCCAAAAAACCATCAATTAACATACTTAATAATCGATCATTATCACAAGCTCAATTGCCACGCTGGCCCTCGTTTACTCCAAAGTTTGATTTGTCAAAGTATCTGGATAGTCTCAGCAAGGAGAGTTATTCGCTCAAGATTGAGTAAATGTGTTCGGTGCTTCAGAGCAGCGCCTAAATCACATGCGCCTAAAATGGGCGAGTTACCATCATATCGAGTCACACCCTCAAAATGCTTCCTAAAAGTTGGCACAGACTTCGGAGGCCCAGTAATGATAAGAGAAGGTACGCGCAAAAATGCCAAATTCCACAAGGCATACATATGTCTATTTGTCTGTATGGCATCAAAAGCATTGCACCTTGAGTTAGTATCAGATCTCAGTACTGAAGCCTTTATTGCCGCGCTAGACAGAATGACAGCTAGGCGAGGTTTATGTGACGCCATATTTTCCGACTGTGGTACCAATTATGTCGGCGCAAAACGGTACCTGAATGAGCTTCACGAATATTTATTATTGCCTGAAAACCAAGATAAAATACAAACTCATTTAGCCGACAAAAGAATAAAATGGAATTTGAACCCTCCATCAGCCCCACACTTCGGTGGCCTATGGGAAGCGGGCATAAAATCGGTCAAATATCACCTGCAACGAACCATAGGCGAGCAACGCCTAACTTTTGAGGAGTATGCAACACTGCTAACAAAAATCGAGGCTATTTTAAATAGTAGACCACTGTGCGCGTTATCTTCAGATATCGAGGACATAAATGTACTAACTCCCGCTCATATGCTTATAGGAGCGCCTCTTTTATCTTTGCCAGAATACGACTGGACCCACGAGCCACAAAACAGATTGTCAAAGTGGCAATTAATTCAAAAGTTATCACAATCATTCTGGCAACGCTGGTCTAGAGAGTATCTTAACTCACTACAACAAAGACATCGATGGCTCAACGATTCGGACGAGTTAGGAATCGGCGACGTCGTAGCGGTGAAAGAAGATAACGCACCTCCGCTGCACTGGAGACTCGCAAAAGTCACTGCGCTGCATCCCGGCCTTGACAAAGTGTCACGAGTCGCATCTATTTTTGTAAACAATAAAACCATGCGACGACCCGTTATCAAACTTTGCCGGTTACCGGTAGAACCAGCCGAAAATACCCGAATATGATCGGCCACCTAATTGCTCGGTTACCTTTCGTGAGCCCTTGACCCACAGTCATCTAGAGTCAGTCGTGTGATCAGCTCATCTCTAATTTTCCGCCTAGTTCTCACGTCAAAATGGATCTTCCGACAGCATCAGTTTCCGGACTGCTGTTGAACGATTGTATCGACAGTCATATAATAAACAGTTATATCGATTTATTAAGTTCTTCCTATCATAATATTACTGTATTTCACTCCTTTTTTTATGAGTGCTTTATAACCCACGGATTTAGTGCAGCGCGAAAGTGGTTGAAAAATTATAATATCGACGAAATACAAGTGTTGTGCATGCCGGTACACATCCCATCTAGAGATCATTGGACATTAGCAGTAATTGACTTTAAAGATAAAACCGTTCTTTTTTTCGATAGTATCTATGAAGACATCAGTGCAAATCAAGTATTGTCAAATTTAAAAGTGTTCGTCTCGCAATTGTTACCTCATGAATGCCTAATTAATTGGAGCTATTACGCCGCGTTCGCGCCTCAACAAACAAACTGCCACGATTGTGGCCCTTACGTCCTCTTTTTTGCGAACTCAGTTGCCCGTCGAGTAGAGATTGGTACGCCACCAAAAAATTTAAGAATTCTATTGAAAAATCAGTTATTTGAAAATCAGGCAAGCCCGTTGAATACAACAACCACCGACGACTTCCGGCCGTTGAAATTTCTTTACCCGCCTCGCCCATGTTTCGCCTTTTTTGAAGTGCATACTACGCAGCCGACACTACGAAACGCTGTAGTAATTGACGAAATTGATATCAGCAGTTCGCCGCCTCCCTCAACAACACAGCCAGCGCCGCCAGCACGTGAAGACCTCACAGAAATATCACCGGATGACATTGTGAAAATGACGCAATATTTACTCCGCCAGGAAACGTCGAAAAAAATTAAACCTTTTCGATTGGTATCACCTGCCACAGGAAATTTTGTTCGTATTTATCCAGGAAAAGTGAGAGAAATTTTAAGAAACCTCATGATTTAATCAGGTAATAGGTAATAAAGGATCGATCTCAAAAAATTTACTATCCTTTTGCGTTTTTATTTTAATCTTTTTTTCTCTCAAATTTCCAAAAAAAAAAAAAAAAAAAAAACTATCTCTTTGTTTTCTCAATTTTTTTTTTACTTTATAGAAGTAATTTCATTTATGTTCATTGATTTTTTCCCTACGTTAAAAAATGGCGGGGGGTAATGTTCACGCCGTAAATTTAAATCGAATTCCAAGTTTTTCTCTTTTTTTGTTTGTTTTGTTTTGTTTACGTAACATACATTGAAGCAACTTTTATTTTAAACTAACTCCTTGTTACGTAACATGAACACCTGCACCTTGTTTGTATTTCGCTCTCAAGGTCAACATGTTACGTAATGAGTCGTTAATTTACAACTTTCTTTCCTCATTATGCAATAATGAACGTAGCTTTTCGTAAACAAGTTACATAACCTTTCTTTCATGCGCATGCGCGAAAAGCTCTACTTAAACTCAAAGTGCATCGTAGACCGCAGTCAGTCTTCTAATGTCTTTCTAGACAAGCTGAGCTCTTTCTTTCTTTCCAAAATCTAACCTTTCCGGTACGCCTGTTTAAGGATACCTCCTTTGCCGCGCACGCCTGTCTAAGGATGCATTAAGGCACTTTTCTCTCTCTCTTTCTTTCCAAAAGCTAACCTTTCCGGTACGCCTGTTTAAGGATACCTCCTTTGCCGCGCACGCCTGTCTAAGGATGCATTAAGGCACTTTTCTCTCTCTCTTTCTTTCCAAAAGCTAACCTTTCCGGTACGCCTGTTTAAGGATACCTCCTTTGCCGCGCACGCCTGTCTAAGGATGCATTAAGGCACTTTTCTCTCTCTCTTTCTTTCCAAAAGCTAACCTTTCTGGTACGCCTGTTTAAGGATACCTCCTTTGCCGCGCACGCCTGTCTAAGGATGCATTAAGGCACTTTTCTCTCTCTCTTTCTTTCCAAAAGCTAACCTTTCCGGTACGCCTGTTTAAGGATACCTCCTTTGCCGCGCACGCCTGTCTAAGGATGCATTAAGGCACTTTTCTCTCTCTCTTTCTTTCCATATTTTTCACAACCCGAAGTCACCCTTTTAAGTTTATTAAGCATCAGGTATATCTCAAAAGCCGCTACATTTAAAGTTCATTCATTTAAACCATTCTTTATTTAATAAAATCAACCAATTTTTAGTAATTTCAACATTCTCAAAACATCAATTCCCTATCAAAGCTACCCAGTTTCATTTTAATTAATTTACGTTCAAAGATAGGGAATCCTCGGGGCACTCAATGATGAAACCTAGGCAATGCCTAAACCAAGCTGAGAGTGCCATTTATTAACTAATTAGGTCCTCCGGAACAATTACTTTAATCACGAAATCGAACAGCAACAGTGCCCCCCCCTAATGAAAACTAACAGAAAATAATTGATTTTTGAGGCACTAGCGGATCCAGAAAATTTTCGTTCTCTCTTTTCCCATTAGAACGCTTCTGTTTGGAAAGGATAGAAGATGGGGCAAAAATCACGTGACTGCAGTGTTGCCAGATCGAGGGTAAAAAGCCGTATCGTCCCCATTTCAATCAATGTAAAGCGCACGGCTTTTTCACCTCAATCTGGCAACACTGCGTGACTGCCCCTAATCTATCCTTCTCTAACACAGACGTTCTACTGGAAGAAGAGAGAGAAACACAATTTTCTGGATCCGCCAGGGTCTTGAGGAGGGTGACAGCCTCCGCAATAATCGATTGTTTAACCGAAGTTTAAATAAAAAAATAACGTGGTTCCCGAATTACACAAGACGACACTGCCATAGCTCAGCTTATCGTGATAGATCTGTTACACTAAGGTGGATGCGCTAAATGTGACCAGTGTTTGCAGATATAGTTACCACGTGCCATGTGATAACTGCGCATGGCAGGCGTTCTTCCAAAAATCAAGTTTTTCGGTTGACCGATCGCGGCTTCTGATTGGTTTAGACTCCACTGCTTTAAAGAACAAGGACGGTTCTCTACCCAAGTTCTCCCTAAAAATCTCATCAAGCATCGATCACCTGTCAACGCGCGGCCGCATCGCGGACCGTCAAAATACGGCGGCACCATAAATTAACCTCAAAATAAGTATCACGAGCGGTAAACGATCGAGTTGCAGAACTTAGGGAGAATCGGGTATAGTATATCCTAGACCGGCCCCAAATAACGAACGTTGGGATAGCTCCCAAAATTCCGATGCTTCGTTTAAGAAAGGTGAGAATAGTTCCACCATTTCTAGGGACAACCCAAAACCGATTTGCCTCGAACATTTTTGGGCCCATGGAGTAAAAAATGTTCGAGACGAATGGGATGGTCCCGAAAGACGTTGGATGGTGAGCGCTTGCTTGGGATTTCAAATAGCCGTAATAAGTGCTCACCAATCATCTGCGAGCGGGACCGTTCGGGCGCTCGTCCGCCCCGAACATTTGTTGGGCCCAGATCACCATTTCAGTTGCGGAAATCATACATGCAACGTAGGTATTTTTTAATGGCACCATCGCGGTTTTACTCGCGAAAAAGTCTGAAGGAATCAAGCCCAAAATTCAGCATCTAAAAACCTGTTTTTTTAACTGACCGAATGAACCTCCTACGTATTCCCACTATACCCTAGTATGATGAATTGGACATTTTTACATTGATTGAAAAACGATGATCGATTGTTTACGAGCTGCCGTTTGTTCTGAGATGGGTTTGGCGATGTGAATGTTACATGAAAATTTATGCTAGCTCTATATTGAAAGAACTGTAGCATAGCATTGATTTGGAATATTTAATCCTCATCGGTTATCTTCTTTGAAAAATGAAAATCCCCCGAAAGCTTTGAAGATTACTTGCTCGTCGTCCCCTAATCTGTCACTTTACCCAAAATCAACACAGTATAAATTTTGTGGAACAAACTATATTCAAGCAGTAAATGGCGCATATTATTAATGATTTTATTTTCTCTGTTTCAGGTAAAGAAAAACACAAATAAATGGAAAAATATCACGAAATTTAAACGGAATTTGGTGAGTTAGCATTTGCGTTTCAGTGGCAGCAAAGCTGATAAAGCTGTGGTATTGTAAGTATTGCTCCGCTTTCAAATCGGGTTTATTCATCGCTGGTTTGTTTTACTAATTCGTCTATCGCAAGGACCTCCTTTTGTCAGTTTAATAATCACTGACCAGTCATTCCGTCTTCGAGAAGTTATGAATGAATTTTAAAATATTGGTTGAGTCCTGATCTTGCCGATTCGCAGTAGGTATGTAAATCAGCTCTTCTCTCTCCTCTTTTGATGTCCTGCTCAAATAAGACAGTTTTTTGGCTTTATGTTTCACCTGAACATACAAGACGTGTTGAAAAAATTAAATTAAAATTATATCGTGAGGATTAGGTTGTTTTACCTCATCGCAAGTTTAAATGGACAAATTGCTTGGTTGCCAAATCGCTTTAGCCGCCACCTAATATAATTTTTTTTATTATTTTTTTTTTTTTTTTTTTTTTTTTTTTTTTTTTTTTTAATAGATATTGTAATACGTTATAAAAAAAGAACGATGTGCTTACGTGAACTTACTAAGCTTATTGTCAGCCCTGTGTACAACCTAAGGTCCCTAGAGAAAACCAGGTACTCTATCCTCTCGCTTGAGATTATGGAGGTCTTTTTTGTAGCGGGACGTTTGAATTTATGTGTATTTAAGTGGGTGGAACCAACTTTTTCATCTGAACTTTTAACTATCTTCTGAGACTAAGTTTAAAACCAATGTTTTTTTTTTTAACTTAAACTAGTCCCTTTGAACTTCATTTCTGAGAAGTACCATAGATACCAGTCAATTTTTTTATAGGTAAACAGCCCCCTGAAACAACCTCTAACAATTTTGTAGGTGGGGAAGGGTAGAGGGGGCCTAGCCGCTAGCGGTGAGTGGAGAGAGCAGGGATTCGGCAGATCCGTTCGGCTCTTCTCGGCTATACTCGGCATCGCCCGGTGGACTTTCACGCGTTTCTGATCGGCTCAGAGGAATGGAGGTCCTCTCCCCATAATGAGACAGGAGAATCGAGTACCTAGTTTTCTCTAGGGACTTTAGTACAACCACTTTGGATACTTTATAGGTGGTAGATTCATAGTGGCCGCACTGGGAAAAAAAGTGCTGAATTTGACTACTTACAGTGTTATTAGTATGGTCAAGACCTAAAACTGGTTGGTTCCGTCGTCAACGGAGGAAATTCCACTGTTTTTAAACTGTGAAACCAACCCTATTTAGGTCTTAACCATACTTTCAACCATACAACGTTTGAATTCAGCCCCCCTTTTTTTGTCAGTGCAGCGTTTTATTATTATAGATCACAATACTTCACGCGATATAATTTGTGGATTGTTCTGTGATTTGCTGATCTAACAATGCTAATTACTCTTTTAAAGCACTGTCTCTAAAAATTATTTGTTCAATTCTATTATTTATCAATACTTTCGATGAAATATTTCTTGATTGTCTATGTATTCAGCCTAGACGGGTTCGGGGTTATCTTAAATCCACCGCACACAAAGATTTTCTCAAGTTGAAATATACAGACATGACAATGAGTATAAAATCTAGTGGCGACATCCAAAAGTGATTTTTCGTTTTCATAGTAAATTTTAGTTGTTTTAAGTGCGCGCACTGACATTTCTGCATCATTTTTCTTTCGAACCGATGCTCCAAATTGATGAAGCACACGTTTGCAACTGACCTATTTTTTTAATTCAAGTTTTATGCATTTCGGTTGGACACGGGAGTATGACATACGGTGAGCATACGGTAATCGTCAAAAACCTGGCGTTCTGTGATAACTCTAAGCGCTGATAAAAAAAAATGTGATGTCATAGCTATAGAGAAGGCATGTATATGAGTTTAGAGAGAAGGGTTGGGGGGGGGGGGAGGAGAAATGGCGCGCAAAGCTTGGAAAGGACGGTAAACGTACTTTACGGAATATGAGTCAACAGACGCCACCGCGTGCTGTCACTCTCATCGGATTGACGAAAGAGAGGGGGGTGGAATGTGGTGGAATGGGGGGGGGGGGGGGGGTTAAAAACCTCGTCACAAACGATCAAATTTCATGTTCTGCTCTTCGTCGGGCGGGGATGATCTGCTTTGCACCATTTGCGATCAAAGCCACTATCTATCTCGCCTCCATAGAAGGAGAAAGAGATAGGGAGGTGAGAGGGAGAGAGAATGAGAGAGAGGTCAATGCGCTCTATAACTTTATGCCCTCCTATATTAGTGGTTTTTTTTTTCTCCGTAAAAAGGAAAGAAAAGAAAACTGTGTTAGGGAAAAAACACAAAATAGTCGACACCGTATAGTATTTTAAAATTGGTAAAGATCCGCGCATTCTTGAATCTTACAACGAGAAAGTTTTATGGGGAGAAACTTTTATTCCTCCTATCATACCTACGTTTTTTAAGGAAAAATGACCTAAGAATGAGCTACACCTTTTGTGTACATTATACCAAAGCTTTAGCAAGCTCAGCAGAAAATCTTTTGCTGCCCCATTTCTTATACTTTCTCAGTTCTCTGTGCCTGAGGGCATTTCTAAATGCCACAATTATTCAATGAGATTTTTAAGTTACGTGGAATGTTAGTGCCGTTCTTAATAAGGAAAAGATAAATGATGGAATTTGCCTCTGAAAGTGCGTATCACACATCTTACCACGTCCGTAAAAAGATTTTGGATTTATCGCAATAGTAACCGAGCTATGGGCAAATTGTGCATTGTCGATTGATTAAATTATATTGATGGCTGATCTCTCCTTAAAATTTCCAGGATACGATGATGATCCAGTTAACCCTTTATGGACCAAGCCCGAGTATACTCGTTTTTCTCTGCTAGTCTATTTCACATATTGTTTCAGTCTTCATTCTGGAAAAACCCGACAATCGATAAAAACACTTACAAGATAAGATTTTTTCGGGCGCCTTCAATTTATCGTATAGGCAATTCCAACTCCCTCAAGTGCGAACAGTTAACTACCGTCCCTATTTAAACGGAGAAATGACATTCTCATGAACTAACCTGGCCTTTAGAGGGGAAAGTCACGATCCCTGCTGTACTAACCGACGTATGTCAGATTGAAAAAATGAAAAAACAACCCCGATATTATGACGTAATAGTTTGTCGCAGCGGCATCAGCATTCCCTGTCTTTTTGCACCACTTATATTGTTCAGCGTTGCTGCGGGAAGTGTCGCTTGAGTACGGTGCAAAGATACAGGGTATCCCGCTGCTGTGACAAACAATTTTGCTCGATACTATCGTTTTTCAAACGGCTCTATCTCGATTAAGACAGAACCACTAGTGATGGAACTAACAACAATAACTGTTGTAATTTTCTCAACATTTTACACAATAATTTATCACTACCACCAAAAGTAGAATCTGTTAAAAAAGAAAACAAAGAAGCGTATGTCATGATGCAGTTTATTCGTCAGGCAATCTGAGAGGTTGTCTACCATCTTGATGGCTCAAATCCACAATAATGTAGAGATTGGAGTGGAGGGTAATAGGCAAAGAGGAAAGAGAAAGAAAGAGAGAGAGAGAGAGAGAGAGAGAGAGAGAGAGAGAGAGAGAGAGAGAGAGAGAGAGAGAGAGAGAGAGAGAGAGAGAGAGAGAGATGTATTGAAACCATTTCGGTCGTTTTATCTAGATTCAACAAAATTTTTCAATCCGCCGATGTTTCCACCGGTTGACCAATAGATTGTACAATTCAGCGCAGTGTATGACACAGGACAAAAAGACTCGTATATCTGCAATCTTTTCTCAATCGATGGAATCACCGATAAATCGTCAAAACATTCGCACTCGCACAAAATAATACATTTTTTTTTGTCAACGACGGAGAATCCATCGGTTGAGGAAAGATTACAGATGCGAGTATTCTCGTGCATAACAGTCGTTCTCTCTGAATCGAGCAGTGTAATCTTTCGGTCAACCGGTGGAATCACCGGTGAATTAAAAAATGTCATTAATAATATAAATAAAACGGCAGCTTTGATAGAAGTAGGGTGGTGAGACTGATTCTGAGCGAGGAGGCGGAAATCAGTGCATCGATCAAAGTGGATGAAACAATCAGTGTCACTTTGCTCCGTTGAATAATTGTTGATTGGTGCTGAGATGCGTTGCCTGTTGCCCGTCGCCGCGCGCCGCGCCCGCCGGTTGGACGCGGCCACCGTTTCGTCGGCGATCGCGTTGTCGCTGTCGGTCACTAGCCGACCAATTCACTGCCTCGGTCAATCGTGAAGCGTGTACTATATGTACTTACAGTATACACACACGTTCGAACGTCTCTCTCCATTGATTATCGCGTCGAGCTGGAGTCGGGAGTCGGGCTCGGGACTATAGGAGCGACGAGACTTTGGAGAGGACTCTCGCGGCCGCGGGGTCGAAGCTTTGCGAAGCGCGGGACTGGACATGGAACGTCAAGTGAGGAGTGAGGAGGAACAGAACGATGGAACAGAGGAACTGGGGGGACAGGGGAGTGTGACTAAACAGTCCGAAATTAACTTTTTCCGGCTACACCATCGCGTATCGTAACATCGTACATCGCGACATTGGCTAACCAGTGTTGCCGATTGGGTTCAGAGGAACGTACCTGACTTTTACACAAAGATAGAAATGTTCCTCTAAAAATGGCCAGAATCCTTATTCAAAGTTCCCGAGAAGAAATTCTGGAATTTTTGCCAAATTATTTTCGTCATAAATGGCAGGATTTCGGGCCAAAATGGTCAGAACTCTCCTCATTGAAGTTGCGAGGACGACTTTCCGAAGGGATGATCTTTGAAATTTTCGACTTTTGAATATCCAAGGATAAGAATGGAAATCGGTGATTGGTGGAGATGCATCTCGTGGTTGTCAAGTCTAATCATCAAAATACGGAATTCATCTGATGGGTTTGCAGACAGTCTTTGAGCTTCTGATAACCAATTACATAAATTCCGTATTTTGATTAGACTTGGCAACCACGTGACGTCTCCACCAATCACCGTTTTTCATCCTTATCCAGTCTATCCAAAAGTCAGGAATTTCAAAAATCAGCCCGCTGGTTGTCTTACAAGAGCACTTTTCTCTGTGAAATATGGAATTGAACCAAAGTTTCGAGTGCTTGCTTTGAATATTGTTCCAACCCCAATATTTTTAGAGATTGAACTGACCCGGTATCAATTTGCTTTTTGTGAGTGCGGGCAAAACACTTAGAGATCCCAATCCGATAGATAGCGTGACATGGAAAGGAAAAGTTACTGTATTATCATTTACTTGTGTAGTTTTATGTACCCGGGAATTTTATTTTGCCGCTATTATCGGAGGGTAAACTTCCGGGAATGACCAGTCCAATGAAATTGGAACATGTGAAATTGGAAGTTGCAAAGTTGTAAAGTTGTAAAGTTGCAAGCATGCAGAAAGTGATTTTAGATAAGGACTCCTCCCACTATATCACATTCTATTATTTTGCTACCCCAGTCCGGCCCCAATTCTAAGAGGATTTTCCGAAATCAAGGAATAGTTTTAGAAACTTTTTTCACAGTAATATGTAGAGGATGTTGAGTTTTGCCCCTGCAGCAATATCCACGAAATTCTATTATTTGTTCCATTGTGAGGCATCGCGTAACCGCTGCGCTTATGTGCGTCCATTGCGTAGCGTCTGAAAGACTGCAGCTAGCGCGAGTAGCTACAAACAGACGTCGACACACTGGGGACCAAAATCGAACAATCTACTTTTTCACTCCCTTTTTGATCTGTGAATCTTTCAGCTAAGAAATGTCTGAAGTATTGAGAATAACTCAACTCCCATATCCATCTCCAAATTGATAAAAGAAAAAAAAAAAAAAAAAAAAAAATTACAGTGTTTGACCACAAAATTGGAGTGTACTTGTAAAAATGCCGCTGGCTTTTTATATTTATCGAAATAAATTCTTGCGTCTCTAAGATGTGCCAGAAATTCGATATCGTAAATCCGCACCGCTTATTATTATTGCTCTTCAAATAATGATATCACTGATCTTTTTCCCTGTACACTGTCAGCTATAGTATGAGGCTGTATTAAAAGTCCGAATGTGTGTTTTCTCGTGCCGCCAGCCAGCATTTCTGGTGATGCAAACACCACTGACTGTTGGTATAGTTTTGGGATAACCTTTGTATTTATAAAGGTACGTAAACGTATGTTTTTATTTTCCTCCAACTTATTCGTATCCAGTTTGTATCTGGAATAATGGTCAGCCTTGTTTATGTCCGACTTACTGTGCGACATTTCGCGTTTTCAATTACCGTGGAAGGTCGTCTGACAACCAACCCCCCCCCCCCCCACCCCATGGCTGCTACAGATTTCGTCACAAATTTCTGCTTACAAATTCACCGTCCAAAATGGGAATCACGCATTTCAAGAAAATGAGGAAAGAAGTACACCTCTGATGTACGCGCGAGTTTTGTCTTCTCTGCTTTCAAGTAGATCCCGCGGGATAGTATATATAATCTTGGTATGCGGGTGGTCTAATAACTCACCTTGCGTCGAGTTTTGACGACTCGGCGGGTTGCCGAAATTCACGGCAGATTCATTGTGAACCCAATACGTTTTTGGATAGTCTTGCGTTGCCAAATCGGCTGTGAACTGAACTCATTCAAGAATACTGGTACCCTCATTTTCACAAGAAATTAGCGCCATTAAATTGATTCAACGATAATGTGAACTCTTACAATTAGAAAATGAGAAACATTAGTAACAAGATTATTTATTCTTCAAATCCTTGTTTAATTCTTTTCGTTTGGTATAGGGTCAACAACGCTTTCTCGTACTTTTCCTCTTGGAGTTTTGGCAATTTATTCAATAACACGGGTAGCCGCATGTTTTCAAAAAAACTTTTTCTTCTGTGTGGTTCTTTGGTAAAGTTATTTCACATCTAGCAACGTCATTTCGTCCACTTGAAAGCATGAAAAAGATCGAACCATTCGGTGCACCAGAAGCATCCCCAAATTCGATCTTTTGCAAGTGTTTCAGCTGAAATCGTAATTTACTTTACTCTTTCTCATTGGGGCTTGCTTTGTTATTTTTAGAATTGTACCGTCATACGCTCCACGTAGGACACTTATGGTGCATGCATCCGCGGGGGTGGTACAAACTACAAAAGGTATATCTTTAGACGAGACGATAGGTTTATCTCATTTTGTGAGTTCGTTTGTTTTGTAGTCTTCTCATTGTGTTGTTCATGATTTACTCAAGATTCGATCGTTAGGTCACCTTAATCTGCGAAAGTTAGAAACACCCAGAGAAAAATGTATCACCTAAAATTGCCAGAATTCTAATAAAAAGTACTGGGAAAGAAATGTTAGAAGTTTTCAGGCGGGTTCTAGTTTTGGTAAGTACCTAGAGTTCTCAGGCATTTTCTTTTAGACTATTATGGTCAAAAATGCCCGCATTTCTCGTCAAATTGCTAAAATATTTTTTTCGGGAACTTTTTATTAGAATTCTGGCCATTTATATAGCAGAGCATTTTTCTCCTTGCAACACGTAAATGTTGAAAAGGACATCACTTTGAAGAGGAATTTCGGCAACGTCGAAGGAAATTCTCATAAAATTGGAAATACATCAAAGCTTGGGATCTCATTTGAGACGCCCAGACGCCCACTGACCCGCACTCGAACCCGTGCTAGACTCGGACTGATGAAAGGGTTCAAAGCAACGCGACTCGACGTGCAACGCTGCCACATGTAGCGAGAAAATTCTAGCTGAGATATCCATGGAATTGCTATGACTCCTTCGTGGAAAGGCGGCAACGTTGGTCTGACTCGCGACGCTACCGAGGAAATGAGGGATTTAACGAACGACGCGAAATTGAAAGAGAATCACTTTTCCAGCTTTCGACTTGGAATCCGAACTGAATTGTGCACCGCGCGAAGACTAGAAAATGAAAAAAAAAAAAAAAAAAAAAAAAAATGACGACGCGCCTTCCTTTCATGCGAAATACTTACAACTCATCACTGCAGCAAAACACTAACACATACATTGCCGTACAGTGCACGCCATATGGGCGACAATGGCGGCTCGTGAATAGCAATGTATCGACAATCGACATCTCCTCCATCACATAGGCGTAGCGTATCAGGGGCTAGGATAGCCCCCCCCCCACTTTTTTTGGGTGGAGGGGCTAAAAATCGGGGCTAAAATATTACGGATGGGCTAAAAACACATCGACTTGGTAATTCTAGGTAATTTTAAACATCTCTTTGAGACGAGAAGCAAAAAAAAAAAAAAAAAAAAAAAAAAAAAAAAAAAAAAAAAAAAAAAAAAAAAAAATTAGCCCCCCCACTTTTTTTGGTCACGCTACGCCTATGCTCCATCAGTGGCGTAGTGTGCACTTTGGCAACGTTGCAGTTGGTCCATTTATACCCATTAAAAATATCGAACGATGGGGTGTTCGGTGAACACCCTCGCATTCGACTTTTAAATGCGTTTAAATGGACACAATTACAACGCTGCCAAAGGGCATGCTACGCCACTGTCCTCCGTATGACCTTATGGAAAATAATAGATTTTTACGCGTGGAGATCAGGGGTTAATGAAAAATGATCAAACAAGTTCTGTAAATATAGTTGATAGTAATATTGAACGAGGCCCAAATAATGTTCGTGACGAATGTAGAACATTTTTTAGACAATTTCAAGCAAACGAGTTTATACGTAAGATTATTATTTCCTTTGAAACTTTCCATTTTCTATTCGTAACAACAGATTAAAGAAACCCCCCTAACAATGGGACGAGAGTTAGTGAAAACGCAACGCTGTGCGTAATGCAGCTTTCGCCCGGAAACTTTTAATGCACAAAGCTTTGTTACCTTAATGGGTGGAGCAGGAGGCAAAATCCGTGTAACTTTTTGTCAAATGACAGCCATATTTTAAACAAAACTTTCAGCAACTGAATACTTAACATGTTCGCGCTTTGGAATGAGCTAAAGTTTCATGTTTCGCACCCCGACATATCCTGCAAGAAAATTCAATCTTCTTTTGAAGCGAAAGGCGAAACGTGTATTTTGAGTCATTCTAATAAAGTATAACTTTAAAGTGAAATGACAGATAACAATTTTCATTTCAGCAAAAAAGAGTCCTTAACTTTAGTTTACATATCCTCACACCGTGTGTGCGTGCGCGTCGCGTCGTAAGGTGTAGGAGTGAAGGCCAGTCGAGGGAGAGCAGCGAGAGATATAGGGTGTTGAAAAAAAAAAAGTGTCTGTTTCAACCTCTCAAATCGATTGGAAATATTGAAAAACGTTGGAAATCAAATCAAAATCCTTCAAGGAGTGCATTTTGTTTTGAGACAAATAGAAACCTTACACATGCTATATGCTTCCCGGGTTGTGAAAGAGAGGCAAGTAAAATGGGTTCATTTTTGTTCGGGGGCTCAACAAGACAACATCCAACAGTTTCCTGCTGTATGAGTGGTGAACATTGATCCAATCACAATGCACCTAAAAATTTGCTTTGGCCTTTGATGTCAAAATTTTAATTAATTACGGCATGAAATTGTGAAATCACTCGTCGGAAACCGTTATTTTGTCGCAGAAAAACGTCAATTTCAAACCACGAAGAAAACCTAACCTATATGTGCACCACTGGCGACTGTTGGCTATTATTTCGATGAGTCTCGACCGAACTTTAGCTGGAAAATTGGACACCTGTTGCAAGCTTAGTGCTGAGTCTCTATTGGTCCCTGATTTTTTTTCTTTTTGGTAGGCCTTAATTAGGCCTATACGATTGATTGAAATATCTTGACTTAAAAACTTCGATCGATTGAAACTTATGTTTAACTCTCTCAAATTTTGATTCTTTGAGCAAAAATGTAATAACCATTTGACATATTTTTATTGATCACCATTTTCTCGAAGTTTCGATTGATTGAGTGATCGAAACCTCAAAATTCTCGAAACATTTCGTTTTGATCTTATAGAAACGATTGCTATTTCGTTCAAATACAGGCCTGTACCCTCTACAGTGTCCCCTACAAAATAATTCGACACGCGTTTCAGCATTCCTCTTTTCGACCAATTATAAAAAAACGAATCTGATAGTTTTCTTTGTTTTACTTTTTGTTTTTTGTTTTTTTGTTTCAACACCCTGTACCAATAAGCGTAGCTCTTGCGACCTTCATCGTTCAAACCCTACCGCCATCTTTGCACGCATCCGAGGTAACAAGTTCCAGGGGTTTTTAATCATGAAGTATTCGCTTGAGTAAAAGCTCTTGTTCAGAATAAATTAAGTCATGAATATAATGAATTTATTTCATGTATCTAGACCTGTGCTCTCTCTTCACATTTTCTTGTGAGCAGGAATGATGTGTTGTAATGTAACTAAAATTCGTAAAGCTTATCTTTTCAGGTTTGTTAGCGAAATTTCAGGCTTTTCTCGTTCCTTCAACGTCGTCCGCTATACCCGGAGTTTGTTAAGATCGTTAAAATGCTCGTGTGCTGATTTTATATAAGAGTCGGTATTCCTAAAAAAAGAAAAAAAGGTATATATGTATAAATTCACCGAGACCCTCCGGATCACCTATATCATCTCGTTTTTTTTCATAGAATTCTTTATTAGACTTGATATCCCATTTACGTACTGAAAAACCTGGCAATCGCTCCATTGTCCATATTTTCGTCAGTCTGAGACATCTAAATTAAAAGAGAGCGAGAGAGAGAGAGAGAGGGAGAGAGAGGGAGAGGGAGGGAGAGAGAGAGAGAGAGAGAGAGAGAGAGAGAGAGAGAGAGAGAGAGAGAGAGAGAGAGAGAGAGAGAGAGAGAGAGAGAGGATGTGCTCATTTCCATTTTCTTTTGCCTTATTTACATTTTACGTCTCCGTATCTTGATTATGGATATCAAGTAGTTCGTTCCTTTCCGGTGAAAAGACGTGCAAGGCGGCAACCATGTTTGTTAGACCATAGCGCATAGGAAATTGTCACAAGTTCGGCTCCGGAACAATGCGACACAGGTATCGACGAATGTCTTTGGAAGAGAATGCACATGCACTTTGTTGCCTGATCTACGATTCAAATTCCTCTTTTCAATCTTTTCTAAATTGAATTTTGCTCCTCAAAAATGCATTTTTTTTCTTTCTGTGAACTCTAATCGGAATAAGCGTTTCACCTATGCGGATTGGATTCGCGGACCACTGTCTCTGCAGCGTGGTGCAGATGCTGTCGCGAGTGCACTGTTAAAAATAATTGTTGAGGATGTTACTTAAGGAACGTTTTAGTTATCTATAAAAAAGACTGTCTCAAACTTTCCTACACACATCACTTTTTACATTTTTTCGCGCACTCACTAGAAACAAAATATGAAATTCAAAAGTTCTGAAAACATTATTATTTTGACAAATTTTTCATTAGAAAAGGTCGATTATTTTATAATTATGCCTCATCTCTGTAAGAATTTTTCATTCTATTTAACGTTATTATTTATCTAGTGAAAACAATCAAGATTTCATTTAGAAATAAGGCTAAATTGTCAGAGCTTTACTCGGAAAAATATGATATCGATCTTCTGAACCAAAATTAAAAAAGTACGCGGAATTCAACCACAGACTAACAAAATGACTTTAAAGTTTAAGACGTAATGGTGGACCTATACGCAGCGCAGGTTCCATGGGAGTTTCCTATGTAATTTGAGGCTTTCCTTTGTGTGTTTCTATATAGATATTTGTGGAGAAAAATTTGATAGGAATCTTCTATGATACCAGCATAGCTCCGTCATATTTTCTCTTAAATGGGGGAGCCACGGAATTACGGAGCGGAGGTGTCATGGGGAAGTCCTGTCTAGTTAAAATTTCTCTCTCTCTCTCTCTCTCTCTCTCTCTCTCTCTCTCTCTCTCTCTCTCTCTCTATCTATCTCTCTCTCTCACTCCCCCCTTTCTCTCTTTCTCCTTCTCTCACTCACCCCCCCCTCTCTCTCTCTCTCTCTCTTCCCCCTCTCTCTCACTCTTTCTCTTTCTTTAGAAACACACACAGGAACGTCTTACATTATATGGGAATCTCCGCCTTGGTGCCTGCGTTGCTCCGCCATTCCGCCTTAAACTTTGAAGTCATTTCGGTTGTCTGTGCGAGTGAATTTTGTAATTTTTTAGTGTGATCATCTTAAGTTTCGCTGGATTTTCCTCGAGGATTATCTATTCAATCGCTTGTAGCAAAAGTTAGCACCAAGAGCCCCATTAATTTGTTCTAAAACATCGGGTATCCGTGCTCTTCACTTAATGATCAGAGAATGATTTTAATGAAGAGCATACCTCATGTTTTTACGAGGAGAAATGATTAAAGTTGTCCGATATGGCGACAACGCACAGTGCTTTGACCTTATGGGAGATACGGACAAAAGTCATAACTTTTTAACGAAAGCAGATAAAGACTTGAAACTTGGGCAAAATGTAGGTAATTTATTAAGCTAAACACTGGGAAAAATACAATTTTGAATGGTATCTCGAAGGGGGGCAGGAGGGCCGCAGAATCATTAAGAATCTACAAGCATTATTTTGACGCCTTTTTCTGTCATAGTAAAATACCTGTTTTTTCTATCGGTTATTACTTGACGAATTGGTGGGATGGTATCAAAAATATATTTAGGCTAAGACAATGAAATACTACACATATATACATTATTTTTCTCGAAAGAGGGATGATCATATGGCCTAGAAAAATCTCACGGTACCTCCTGCCAATGTACATGCCACTTCAATCTTGAAAACACTGTTGAATTGCAACTCCCTTTTTTTTCTTTTTTTTCTCTTTTTTCTGTCGGACTGACAACAAATAAAAACTATACTACTAGTTATCAAAAATCAGATATCCTTGTTGAGGATGCAACTGGATTATTTATTAGATAAAACATAATGTGAGCTTGGTAGTAAAACAACGAGCTCAAAAAAAAAGAAAAAAAAAAACTCACCAAATGAGTTTGATAACAACGATAAAAATATGTTAAGTATTAAAAAAACGTGCACAAAGCGTAAACGACTTCTCTAATTATTAAGGAAAGTAAAATTTAGTCTTCCTCAAAAGATATTGAAACAAATTATGTAATAAATATATATTGATTCAATTGTAGCGAGAGTGTTGAGGCGCGAACGTGGATGTATGTGGCGAGGCGACTGTAATCACACAACTTCAACCTTCACCTATTGAGTTTCACCACTGCGGCAATGCATTGTCAAATGAAATTAAAGGGTTTTTTACGGCCTTTTCTCAGGCAGTAGAGTGAAATAATTCTCTTCTAGATTCATCTGTATTTATGCTAAAAGTATCAAAATGTCAAACATATTATAGATACTTTCCATTTTGCATCCTCCTTTTCAATTGCAAAAATACCTCTAAGTTGCCAAAATATAACACTTGTAAATTCGTGACTTAATTATTATAGCATGTCATCGTTAAATCCTGATGATGTTCATTCTGCTTTATTTACTCGTTAAGTTCAGTTTTGTAATGCAGCATTAATTATTTCAGTCTCAAGTTGGCTGTTTATTAGGTACCTAGCCAAGATGTTTCGAAGAAAATACTCTGCCTCTTCTCTTATTTCTATCAGTTCTTTATTCTGATTTAAGAGCATTCACTTCGCAATTTAAAGAAATGAGAATCACAAAAGGGGTTATTAAGCAATAGAATCATACAAGACGACTTTGTTACTACAACTCATTGTTTCATTAAGGTCTCAAGCCCTTATTGCTCTCTATATCAACTAATTCAGAAGAATTATGAATATTACCATGAGCTCAGGTTAAACACGATTTTAAGGGAGTATGGTAAAACCGGCACATTTCAAACTATCGCTGTGAGATTATGCGCAAGTTTGCGCAAAATCTGAAAAAATATTCTGAATCCTCATAGTTTGGGCTACAAAATATGTGAAAACGGGGGCGTTATAATTCGTTATATTTTTTATACACGTCTCCAAACATTTTGAATAATTAAAAAATCCGGCAAATTTAACCTTTTTTTCCAAAATAGCTTTTATAAGCGAACTATTTCAATTAAATAAGTGAACAAACTTATTTTCTTGAAGAAATAACTTATCGAAAGTGGAGAGATCCATAGTTGTTGTTATTCCGACATTTGTCTTCGTGATCTGACTCATCTAGGGTAGCGCCAATGCGTAACTCAAATGCGCGTCGCCGAATCTGAAGCGTCGTTCTCTTATCTTCCCATTGTCGCCACAGCCGTTGATTTTGCAATTAAAGAAAACCAATGCCGGAAACTTACCCATTGGTTACCCCCCTTTCCATTAGAAAAGTCCAAAAAACCCTACAAGATGGTCGGTTTTTTGACTTTTGTCCACAGGTCGCTGCACTGTGCAACGGCTGTTAAATGCATGTTATAGCGATGCATTTGTTTTGTGGAAGCTCGTGAGTGTCATCGTGTGAGTGTGTCACTATCGTGTGAGTGTGTCACTGTGTTTGTCAACGGTGACGTAACCGAGGTTCGTGAATTCGTCCGGCTCGCCGCTGCCGCACAGTTGGCAGAAATGGCTGATTTACTGACCAAGAATCACGAAGTTTAAATTACCTCGTTAAATATGACGTTTCTAAGCCTATTCTTTTCTTATTTTACATCTTAATAGTGACAGTATACTGTCTAAAATGTGTTCTGAAAGCTTTATTATGTAACAATAGTTTTTAGTAATTATTTTTCCTCGCTGATTTTTGACCGCGAAACCGATTTTTATTGCTCACTGTGCGCCATACTCTAGGCACGTACAAGTTATTTGGCGTCCAAAATCAGTAAGTTAATATCACCGAAAAGTTTAGTATCGCTCTCCTTTCTCTCGTAGAATATACCCTGAGAAAAATCATTTCTTTAAAAACAAGGAAACATGTTTACTTGTGACAGTTTTCCTTGCGCTAAGTAAAGTTCTGTTGCATGAAGGAGAATCACTGTCACAACAAGGAATCTTTTAATTACGTAGCAGCGGACATTTTCCCTGAGTTAAAGGAATTCCCCCTTAGTCAATATTTCACTGCAGTTTCTTTAACACGTAAGAAATACAGCTTGGATTAAAAAAAGAATTCTCTCAGTGTAGGTGTTGTCCTATAGCTCTCATTTTCTCATGGAATGGTTTTATAAAAAAAAAAAAAAATTGAAAGAAGAGGATTTGATAGCTTTATCTATCCTTTTCTAGATTTAGGTTCAAATGGATGAAGCGTAGAGATAGAATTTCTGGTTGTGCTACGCCTTTCATCCTTTTTCTACTGAGACATTCATCGGGAAAATTAGAAAGCTAGAAGAGATCATCGGTTAGGACAGCACCCAAAAGCGCCAAAATCCGAAAACTAGAACCCAAAAGCGCAAAAACGATGTTCCAAAAGCGCAAAAAGGATCTCGAGAAATATGCCTCAAAGCGCAAATGCTAATATGAAAAGACGTGACCCAAAACCGCAAAGATAATTAAATTGCTAATTCTTACCTAATGCTCTGGCAACGCTGTATATTTGCAACCCACTTCTTTCAGATAACTTTAAAGTACTTGCTTAAATTTGTTCTCTTCCTTGGAATTTGATTTTGGTGGTTTAAAAGCTGACTTTAGCTTGATATATGTAAGTTTCTGCTTTAGGTTTATCCATAAAATGTCCCTAAAATTTGGTATTCGGCGTATTTGTAGGTGTAAAATTCAATGAAACTCATGAAATAATTGTTTTATTAGTCCAAGTCTACTTTTCAGAAAATTTTATGTTCAAGAGTGTCAGAAAAGTAGACTTGGCAGAAAAAGTAGAATTCAACAATTATTTCATGAGTTTCAAAGAATTTTACACCTAAAAATACGCCTAACTTCAAATTTTAGCAACATTTTATGGATAAACCTAGCCACGGTTTCAAAAAAACCCAATTTTTTTCCAAGCTTTGAAAAATCGTAGCTCCGAAGGCCGAAGGGAAGCATTTTAAGGCCCATATTTAGAGGAAAAAATAGTTTTATTTTGACTTCAATAATCGGCTCCAGATCGAAGTTCCCGACGTTAAACCTAAAACACCCTGTATACAAGTATTTTTGTTTCAACTTTGTCTTTGTCTCTGCATGTCTCACTAAAATTCTACGATTTTGCATTCCGCATTTACTCACTAGAGTTAGCACGGTTGCCAAATCAAACATTATTTTTTAATAGCATTATGACTGAAAACGTCCTCAGTAAAATGCACCCATTAACGCAAATTTGCCTTGCCCTGAACATACCCATATGCGCAAAAGACTATTTTGCGCATTTGGGGATTTGCGCTTTTGGGCATTTACCATCGGTTACATGAATTACAGGGTTCAGCAATCTGGTAACAGTGTAGATATTCTGGTAACAGTGTAGATATTCTTCCCGTTTGATTGCATGAGAAATAATCGATTAGTCACGGGGTTTTAGTACCTTCAAGAATCGATTGTTAATCATACATTCAAATGGGAAGAATATACGCAGTTGCCAGATTACTGGATACGCCCACGGTTACGTGCGGTCGTGCGTCACTTCAAACGCTATCTTTTTAAAGAGCCTTCGACTGATTCATTATACGATTAGCAGTGGTGGCTCGTGGAACCTGGAAACCATGTTTTTATGCAATTTGAAGCTGTGCAAAAGTATAGATTTCTCAGATATTCAATGAACCATTTGAAGATCGATTATTTTATATGTAGGTTTAAATGAATATAGAATCCGTTTCCAAATTTCACGAGCCCCCACTGACGATCAGACTGACTGGTATAGATTAAACTCTAAAATCAAATCGAATCATTAACTTTCACTGAAATAGGTGTTTCAAATGTCTGCACGGGGTGCAAAATGTCGGGACCGTTTGCTCAAAGTTCACTTCCCGTTACACTGGCAATAGTTGGGGAAATATTGTCAACTTTTAGGAAAATATCGCCAACTATGTACTTTACAATTTCGCTTACATTTGAGAAGACTCCAAAGATGTTTGGTTTTACGTTTCCCTAAAGTTGACGACATTTTTATCAGTCAAGGACAGTTTTAGTGATGGCGTTATCTGGTGAAAAAGTGATTTAAGTGTTCCAAATCATCTCTCACTCTCACATGACCCCCGACCCCCGTGTACTGCCAGTCCCACTCTCATCGCTAAAATCGTTTAGATACATTTTTTTTTGGCAGAATTGAATTTCTCCAGTAATTTTAATGCGATTTTGATAATAAAATGTAGTTCAATAAGGCCCAGTATACGGATGTCGACAATAAAAATATACGGCTATGCATGAGGGTCTCAGGGGAGTGAGAGAGATAGTTTGGATTGTTTGGATCACTGAGCGAGTTTTGTCACATCTGATTGCGACCGATAAGTGCATTGTTGTGATTGTTGGCTGACTGTTTACTTCGCACCGAAGCCGTTTATTGCCGGTGCAACGAAGACGTAAACTTATGGGAAACAGCACCCAACATTTTGTTCATGTGAAATTAATTCTGATTTATTTTAACCTTTTCATACACGCATTTTGGAATTGAAGGGTAGATTGGATAAAGGGGTTATGTGACACTTTTTTGATTTTGAGAAAATCGACTTTAAAGTTCAAAGTATGAACGTTTCCGACATTTTAGCTGAACATATCAACCGCAACAGCTTTGAAAGTAGGGTCATATCCTACATATTTTGAACCAAGTTGGAAAATTTATAGACCATCGTAACTCCTTCATCCACTGTGCTAACGCGATTTCTTCCGAAACCCCTTTATCCACTTTACCCTTCAATTTAGGTTTTTTTTTTTTAATTTTTTTTTATTTTATTATTTTAGATTTTTATCGACCATTCAAAAAAAGACACTTTTTTGAGAACTTTGATGGGTCACACAACTTTTTGAAAAATTTCCATTTAAATTCCGTTGAATCTTATGTTACAAAAAATGGAACTCATATGTACCACTTCCCGTGAAAGGGTGACACCATCTTTTTTCAGGTGATTTCAAGTTTCAACCTTATGATTTTGGCCACCAAATCAGTAACTTTTGACCTTATTGTGCGCCGATGGCCGTGTGGCTCGATGCAGTGCTCTCTCGTAGTAGTTCGGCTGAGCCTCGCTGCGAGTGCGAGCCAGGCGAATTAGCGGACATTTTTAAAACTAGGGGACTCCGTATCCGTAATAATGCATGCATGCACTCACCAACACACTCATACATCCAACCACCCACACACACACAAACAAACACGCTTCCTCACTAATACTATGTAAGTCACACACAATAAGTATTCACCGTATTCGTATACAATAATTGTCAACATGTTTTATTCACGTGCCCAAGGGCGTTTCGTCCTCTTAGCCCATGCACCGCTCACCGCATTTCCAGCGGTGTTGCCTTGTCTGCTCAACATGCAGCAGAACTATCATCGTATGTATTCTCAAGTTTTTCAGAAGATATGCGGGAGAGAGAGGGGGCACAATAAAGAGAGCTCGACTATGGGTTAGAATGAGGTGAAAATTACGGGTAAATCGCTGTAGCTTTGTGAGGTGTCAGCCCCAAAACTTGAAAAGATTGAGACGTATATTCTCCAAGCGAATAGTGCAACAAAATGGCTCTTGTTGGAGAGAAGGTAATGAAAATGCGAACAATTGCAAGTTTTGAGAAAACGAGAATCGCTACACCACAGAATAATATACTATCAGAATGGAAAATCCTGTAAGAACCAATGGAAACATTCTTTTGATCTTTTTCAGTGTCTATTCAAAATTGTGGACTTATCTCTGACTGCGAGTCTCTGTCATTCACATAGGTTTGCATGGGGATAGTTAGCAGCTTCTCAAAATGGCGGATCAGGGTAAAAAAAAAAAAAAAAAAAAAAAAAAAAAAAAAAAAAAAAAATGCCTCCCGGCAGGCCGGTAAGACGAAGTAGATTCCATGCTTGGTTAAATCATTTTTTCACAAATTTAAATATAGGTTATAATTTTCGCTGAATTTTTCTCTGAATTTTTCTTTTTTATTTTATCAGCTGCTCAAAATCCAAATATGATTGTGAAAAAGATTATATTACCAACAGAAAAATGTGTAATCTTTACAATGCAAGTGAGAAATAAAAGCTAGGTTATATAAGTTTTTCACAAATTTCAATAAATAGGTTATGTTATGATTTTCTTTGAATTATTCAATTTTCTTTTTTTTTATCAGCTGTTCAACATTTAAATAAAAATGACCATGAGAAAAAGATTATAGTACAAAGATTGAAAAATGTGTAATCTTTGTAACGGTAATGAGAAATAAATCTGAATAGGAGCAGCTGATAAAACAAGAAAATAAATAAATAACGTACCTAAGCAACAGTGTACGTGTAAAACAAAGAAAGAGCAATTATACCAATACGCCATCCTTGTCTTTCACTTGTAAAATCCCATAAGAAACTAAATAGCTCGTAAAACACGTAAAACACAAGGAAAATTCAAGGCAAAGAGCATATGAACTAAAAACATCCTCCACGATATATACTAAAATTTTTGAAACAAAAAAACAATTTCTTCATATAAAAACACTGCCAAAAAACCCGAAAAACACATCGCTATAACTCGCTTACAACGCAAAAAACGAAAAAATGACTCGAGTAAAAAAGCTGCGTAACAAAACGGCTAACATAAATTTTCCCAAAAAAAATACTCAAAACAAACACTCCTAAAAATAAACCTCAAAAACACATTTTACGACTCAAACACGGCCCATAACGCGAAAACTAACTGTCGGATTTACACCATCTTCGAACTCATCCAAGAAATGAACCCAACGAATAGTTGAGAAAAATTTCAAGAACAAAAACCAAAAATTACGAACAGGATCGTGGGACATAAAAACGGTAAAACTGGCTGAAACATACATATAAAGATATATATATATATATATATATATATATATATATATATATATATATATATATACAATTTTCAACGAGTGGTATTTTCTCACTCAGGGGACCATGAAACGTGCTCATTTGATAAAATTTCCCGAAAAATCCAGCATCGCACCCTCCGCAATAAGTAGATTCATGGAATCTACTTAAAACATAAAAACAAAACAAAACAGACAAAAAACTTTGCTGCAGCTTTTACGGAGGGTATAGATTTCTACGTAAAATCTCGCGAAAATCATGTATTGAAAGCATGGAAGTCTTAAAATAGACTCACAATCTGAATGAATGCGTTTAACAAAATTCAAATATGGCGCAGTCGAATGAGCTGGTCACAATAGGGGAGTCCCATCTAATCACAACTTTCTATGCTAAGAAAAGATATTTATTATAGAGGAAGCTGAAATTAGATGGTCATTATGACTCGCTCGACCACCATCTTTGAATTTTTTACATTAACCGGAGTTACATACGAAAAAAGGACGGTCGACTTAACCACACGCATTGAACAGATTATTGGTGCCGACCAGAGAGTATATGGTAAGCTTCACCAAAGTATGGTATATGGCACGTAACTTGTGGTAAAGTTAGGATAACCGATTGCTTACCCTACCTGACATGCGATTCAGCTTACTATATACTCCTCAGGTGAAGTTTGCGGTATTTGTTTGCGGTTTGGCTGGCGCCAAAATCTGCTTTTCGTGTATTTAGTTAAGTGTACCGTATTTTTTGTAATTTTTCCGTGCACTATAACCATTTTGAAAAATAGTTCCTTCTTTCGTTTTGATTTTTTCTCCCGCGAAAAACTCAAGACGGTGCTAATCAATGTATCAAACTGCGGGGTTTTCGAAAAACATATAGTGCTCATCCATGGATGAAAATATACTTTGAAAGTATATTTTGATCCATGGCTCATCTTTCAAAAAAAAAAAGGGGGGGCGGCGGAAAAGAAGGGGTCGAAGACGGGACGAAGATAGAGGGACGAGATTCACCGCTCCTTTAAGGGCAGATGATAGGAAGAGATTACGGACCTCTTGAAGAGGGTTGAGATATGGTGGAGGGGGACGACCGAAGACGAAGAGTTGTTAGCGCAAGCATATTTTTATGGCCCTTATTAGAACCCGGAAACACGAGTTTCTCTCTATCCCTCCCATTCTTTCTCTATTCCCCTCTCTTTCTATCTCTTCTCCTCCTCTCTGGTTTGTCGGTTAGTCATGCATATTGCATCCCTACTCGGGATTGATAGGTCATCATTTATTTTTTACCCGAGCCCAATATACCTTCGAGAGAGAGCTGATTACCTTTATTTTTTCTTTTCTTTATTCATTTTATTTTATTTTTTGTTTTGTTAGTAGCAGTAGTAGTAGTAGAATACAGTTATTTTTAAGATGTTTCATAGCGATTTCGGTCATCTACACCTCTGTAATCTAGGGCTTAAATTAAATATTAAATTCTAAATGGTTATATTCGTAGTTTTAATTCTTGAAAGTGCTTAAGGTTTCAGTTTGCTATGATTGGATGGTCTTTTGAAAGTGGGTTTTTTGTGGGCGTTTGATTGTTAGGGTCATATTTTTGATGTATTTTGATTGCTCCTTCCGAAGTTTTGGACAGTCTATAATAGGATGTGTTGAAAAGTTTGACGGTAAGTAACAGTTTGACTGTTCAACACATCCTATTATAGACTGTCCAAAACTGCTCAAGTTAAAAACTTACTCTCTACGTTTTTAAATAGATATCCTATACAACCTGTTTTTTCATTGTATTGCGTCTGTCTGAGTCCTTTAAATTTCAAGTACGAACAAGTAAAAAAACAAAACAACAAAAAAAGTCATCACTTTTCAAAAAGCCCTTACCTAACCTAACCTTTGACCCCCTATAGCTACGCTTATGATTTATGAAATACTAACGTTTTTGAAACGATTGTAATTTTCTCGGCATTGCACATAAGAATCATGCATGAAAAGTGGAATCTACATATACTTACAATGCAACTGCCTGCCATGCATTAGCTTAATTTTATTCCCATTTCATTTGGTTCAATAAAACCGGCAAAGAATATAATGATTATACGATATACGCATAGTCACCCAACTTTCATCGCTATACGTTTACGTGTATATACCTATCGGAATCGCATTATGGATGTTCATATTTAACAACAAGCTCCGACCATCCCCTTTCCCTCTTCAATCTTCTTGAAAATGCCCATAATTGTCTCTTCTTGGTTATGCAACCGGGAGTGCATGATGATGTTGCACGGTTGCCTTAGCTGCCCGGCGCACAGTGTGACCTCTTAATGGAAGATGCGGCAAAAACCTCATACGATGCAAGAACCTCGTTGAATTTGAAATCAAATACGTAAAAACGGCGGTAAAGGTTTATTGGTCCACCAAAAAACATGCAGTGAGCCTCTCAACAAGATTTCTTTAAAACCCGTGGGGGAGGGGGGGGGAGAGATTTGTACAATCTCCAATTTCTCGGCTTTTGTCCCATTTTGGTGAGGATATTTCGCATAGCTGATTTGCTAATGTTTTCGTCGTTGTCACTATCTTTATCATTGTTGCTCTTGATGGTGATGGGAGTGGTAGTGGAGGTTGTGATGTTGATTTTGTTGGTTTTCTTTGTTTTCAATTGTTTTTTTGTTTGGCTTTGCTACTATACAGGGTAATTCAAACCAAACCACTCAGCCTCAATTTTTTTTAAGATAGCAGCTGGAGTTAGTAAAAAGTGGACCAAACGTTCACGTTATAAATCTACCCCAAGGAATTAAAAGAAAATATTTTCAGCACCCCAAAACCAAGCCATCAGTGCTTTTTGGGAGATTAAAAATTGTTTACTTAGAATTTTCGGTGACAGTTTATATTGGTGCAGTTTGTTCCAAAAACTGTTATCAGACAACTATGAAAGTGATTACCTATCAAGTGGGTGTTGTAGCAATATAATGATGAGCTATGTGGAGAGAGGACATAAATGGTTGTGTGCGATTTCGGTGTTGTCAAGTCGAAGGATCGCAGCGAAGTAACTCAGTGCGACAGTGCAGTGGAGTGAGCAAGGGAGCCAGCGCAACGCGACAGGTTGGAACTTGTCTCGGCAACGCTGCTGTGCTGTCGTCCGCCGGAACTTTCGAGCCTACTAAACCTTGTGCCGTTCTCCCTCATTTTTCTCCCTTCCCGTGGCTTCTACGTAAAAATTGCTAGAGACCAAAATTGAAGACCATAAAATTTCCTTTCTTCTCATTGAAAGTTTTATTCCTTTAAGTGATTTTTAACTGAGATATGAAACAAAAAGCCAGATATATAGTTTCATTGAATTTTCTGCAGCCCCGCGCACGACCCCGCTTCGCTATGTTCAACGGCTCATATCTTCCAAACCCAATGAAATCCGGTTACAAATTTTTCAGGGTAGTTTGTCCACATACCCAGCATGCCAAAAATGCCAACGAGAAACCGGAGCTCACCGGAGCTAGCTTTTGAAAGTCTATAACTTTGCAAAAGTTCCTTCTAATTCGAGGAGTTGGCAATATAAGTCTTGCCAATGCATGATAATTTTTTTTTTTTTCAAACTAACCATGAAGGTTTATTAAATAGGTCTTATGTTGTCCAGAAAAGAGCCTCCTACTTCAAAAATAACGATTAAACAGTCTAAAAGTACCGATTTAAAATTTCCAAAAAATACAGCAAATTTCGGTTTTATGAATAAAACTCCAATTCCAAGCCTTATCTCCAAATAAAATGAAAAAAAGTCGAAATAACCGTCCAAACCTATTAGTCTATACCCTAAGGAGTAGAATTACCTTAATTTTGAAGAGTTTCGATGGATTTGGACAAATAGGGTTTTTGCCGCATAGGACACACTGTGCGGCGCGGCGTCACGGCCAAGTTTTCCCGAAAAATGCCAGCATATTCTTCATTTTATACGCACCGGAGGAGAAACACCTCGGAACAACCGCGAGCGTCATTATATTCAAGAGGTGCTGAAATGCGGCTGAAGTTTGATCTGACATTCAGTTCGTCCGTTTTTCCTTTACCTCGAATTCCTGGCTTTTAGTTTTGTGCGCGTTGCTGTATCTATGAAATTGCGTTGCTCTGCTCTCTCGCCTTCCCTAATTAGTTGTAATGGAGACGACGAGGGGTGAGGGTAGAGGGGAAGGAGAGGAAGGGGGGGGGGGTGGAAGGGAGTTGAAAGCCAAAGAAACTCGACGAATTCGCACCACATCTATCTCTAGATATATTTTTGATAGTAACCGCGTCTGGTAAACTGTATCGAATTACCGTGAGCTTCTTGCAAGGACGAGAGGAGAGCAAGCGCCGAGAGCTTGCTCCTTGTTCTCTCTGGTGTTCAAATTAGATAAACTCGCGACGCGACATTGGCGGAACCAGGAATCTATCGGTCTCTCTCTTCTCCCCATTAGAACGCGTGTGATGAAAAAGGACAGCTTAGGGGGAGTCGCGTGATTTTCGTCCCTTCTTCTATCCTTTTCTAACACACGCACTTAAATGGTCAGAGCGAGAGAGAAGGGGAATTTCCTGGATCCGCCAGGTGACTCGTGACAAGCGCGCGTCAACGGGATTTGCTGCGGTCTTAAATGAATTATACTCGGAGAAAAACTGAGAGAAAAGTCGCAAAGGAAAAGCACCAAAAGTACGGACATTACCTACCATGGCGAGGGCTCTATGATTATGGCTAGTTGAATGTGTATCATATCATTTTAACGAGGCTCTTGCTACATATAATTAAAAGCGATTAAATGGTTACTTCTTGAATAATAACCATTGCAAAAATGTCGATGAGTTTACGGGAAAAAAATCACGAAATTTACTCGTATAGACTAACAAAATGGTTTTAAAGTTGAAGGCATTTTGATGGAGCTCCGCTGGTACCATGATGGGAGATTCGGATTTAATTTGAGACTTTCCTCTGTGTGTTTATATAGAGAGAGACACATTTTGTAAGAATCTCCTGTGATACCTGCATAGCTATGATATCTTTGTTCTTAAATGGTGGGGTTAAGCAGGTGTTGTGGAGGTCCCCGTCTAATTTGTCACTCTCTATACTGAAACGTGCACGCAGAGGAAAGTATGAAATTAGATGGGAGTCACTACGCAATGGTCCGTACATCCAAATTTTGCAGAGAGGTTGCTTTTAACATTCCCCAGAGGAATTACGATTTTTTTTCTCTTTTTTTTCCGAAATTTTAAATGCTATGAGAAAGTTATGGAGATTAAAAGGTTTCCATTCAAATCAATGGGAAAATGGGTGAAACCCATAGGGAAAAATTGGAATATTTCAATTATAGCTGTTTGAAATTTTCATTAAAATTTAAAAAAAAAAACATTCTGCAACCAGCCTACTGTATAAGATTAACCTCTTAAGGGGGGAGTGCGGGGGACTCCCCCAGAATATTAAAGGGGGGTATGGAGGTTTCTCCTTAGAAAATATAAGTGTGGGGGTCTCCCCCGGAATATTAAAAGAGGTGGGGGTTTCTCCTTAGAAAATATAAGGGGGTCTGGGACCCCCTAGATTAAGTTTGATGTGAGAAAGTGTTCGTTGGGTATTCCGTACAGTTTATTTTTCTGTATTTTTCTGTGTCTAGGCTACGCGCATCACTTATCTTAGTGAACTTGAGCATTGCGGGTGGCCTACCTGGCCCAAAATCTGAGGAACCGTATAACATTTTGTTTTTCCCCGATACCTTTTGTGTCCCCTACTTGAGGATTGTACCGATAACTCTAACTGCGCCAATCGCAATAACACTGTTATTTGAACTCTTTCTCTTTTTCAATCTTTTGTTATACCTTTTATGTCTCATTTTTCAACATCCGGCTTGAACGTTCCCACCTCTCTTTTTTAAACAGAATGACAAATTAAACGAAATTGGAGTCCACGAGCTCACAACGCCTCAAGTTTTGCGGTTTCTCCTTCAAAGTGACAGCTTTCGTAAACTGGAAGCACATAAGTTCGAGCCGAACCGGAAGATAAATGATTTAAAGGGATTAAAACTTTGAAAAAAATAAGAGAATTAAAAGATAAAGTACGAAGCAAAAGCTCCGAAGAGTGGGTGAGTCGCGTGGGACCTCCACGGGGGATGGGGGTAGGCGGTAGGGATTAAAGTTATCCATGGTACCCAACGCAGGGTCGTGGCCGTTCGCTTTAGAGGCGTGCTTCATTATTCTCCAGTTTAACTAGTAACTTTATGTCTGTGTACAACTGTACCCTGTGCAAAATCGTAAGTACAGTACATACTACATATCTCGTGCGCTTGTGGTTATCTGTTTCTTCGCGAGTGTCCTCTTACCTTAGACTTCCACCTTCTCCTTGAAATAACTTTAACCCTTTAGGTACTAATCCGCGGATACAGGAATTTGTCATTCTCTCTCTTCGGCTATCTGAACACATGCGTTAGGGAAGGATAGCAGAGAGGGCCATCATGTGACTTTAGCCCCATCTCCTTCCTTTTTTAACACACACGTTCAAATGGGAGGAGAGAGAGAAAGACATATTCCTTTTTCCGCCAATGCTAATCTCGTACATATCCGTTTACTATAACTTGTTTCTCATGGTTTTAATTCATTTACTCATACGGAAAATAAAAGAACGTTGATCAGTAGATATTCCCAATAAATTCTTCGTTTAGCGCCTTCAATTGACGATGTAGGCAAAAACAAGTACAGCTGTGTAGGAATAGTTATTTACCTATGCTTGATTAGAATAAACGCGCGTTGAGTTGAATATTTACTTGGTACTGAACGGGTTAGGTCCACTTTTTGAACCATCCCTCTTATTAATCCCTCAACGACTGATTTATCCTCTTCTCGAGGAATAATTACCATCGTTAGTTGATCGACAGTACCTAATCCCTCTTCCTTTTTTTAATTTTAATTTTCCTTGTTTATGACAAAGTTTGAAACCAGGGTTAATAATTTAGTGCCGCATCCATTGTGATCATTTTGTAAGTTCTTGGCACTTTTCAGAAGAACCAAGCATCAAACGTCGGATCTGTTCATAGTGCAACTGTAGCTCATAGTGTCAAACTATCAGCCTTCCGTGTAGGTATGAATTTGATCTTCCGTTCCACCCTACAAAGCAATAAAGCTCGTTGCAAGTGAACAAGCTGCAAGGGTCTCCCGCAGTTTTCTTCCCCCGGCACGGAGCGGCGTCTGCCTCGGTCGGAAAATGGGATTGCGTAACGGCCGGCAAAGGGCGCGGGGGCGGCGGTAAGATTTTGAAGAAACCGTTTATGCTCCGAGGAATATCCGGTATGAGCACGATACCGTTGCATTGTTAGCTGTTAAGCCTATCTGTGTTTCAGCTTCAAGTCCGACGTCTCCCTTGCTGTGGCCGGCTAAGAAAATGGTGCTGGGGGGGGGGGCGAAGAAAGCTCATCCTCATTTTTCTCCGGGTTTCTGTTTCCTTTGTTTTATCGGTGCGAAGAAATGATAGAGGGTGTTTTGTGAAGAGTTGCCAGATTTTCTGGAGAACCCTTGGGCATTGATATAGGTGGACCCAAGTATTTGCCCTTTTCTCTCTCCTGCCATTGATCGAAGTGTGTTAGAATCAGAGACAACAGAGACCACGCACTAGCAAATCGCGAGGTGGATGATTTTATTTTCGGAGACTCAACAACATAACATGGGGATTCAACGGTTCCTATGTGGATTGTTGATCAACGACCAAAACAATGATGCTTCGTTCTGATTGGCCATTGACGTCAACATCTTTGCTCAACAGTCCACATAGGAGCCGTTGGACGTTGCTTTGTTGCGACCCCGAAAAAAAAAAAAGTTACTGGTATGGGCGAGATAGGTAGTGCTGGTCTCTTGTCTCTGCTTAGAAGAGGGTAGAGAGGACTGAGGGCCGAACAGTCTCTAACGGTGGTAGGTATTAACTATTTTCTTTTCTTCGTACCGTATGTCCACTTATTTATGTCCATTTTGTTTACGTCCATTTTTTTTAAAGTCCACAGTTTTCATGTTCTGTTTAAAGCGTTTGTCTATAGCTCATCTATCTATATTAATCTTGTCATAACGTTAGAGTCAACTCCTTAACCCTTTAAGGGCCAGGCTATTTCAAAAAGACGCCACTCTTCCGTTTATGAAGGGAAGGTAGTTAACTGTTCGTACTCGGGGGAGTTGAAATTGCCTATACGATACATTGAAGGCGCCCGAAGACATCTTATCTTGTACATGTTTTCATCAATAGTCACGTTTATTCGAAATGAAGGCTGAAACAATGTGAACCAGACTGGAGAAGAAAAACGAGCATACTCGGGCTTGGCCCTGAAAGGGTTAAAATGACAATAATGACGGTGTTTGATCACTATGGAAGTTCGAGTATTTAACAAAATGACGGAGATAAATCGTAAGCGAGAGTAAGGATTTTTCTGCACAGCGCAGTTACTTACGCGATCTTGTCTTTCTCTTTCCATGCCCATTGGAATGCGTGTGTTAGAAAAGGGCAGGTCAGGGGCAGACACCTGTCACGTGACTTTTGTCCTCTTTCTCTATCCCTCTCTGACATATGTGTTAAGTATAGGCGTAGAGAGAGCAAGCCAAATCCCAGGATTTGCTTGTTACCATAATTCTGGTTTAATCCGGCAACGCTGGGTTGGTATGTTCATGTTGCTTAGGGGAAATTTATTTACTCGAGATATGAGAGAAGACCGTTTGCCAGGACAGTACAGGACTCGAGGGATGAGATTCACTCTCCTTTGGAATGGACCGTTTTGTCTCTCGAGGGGCGGGCTGGACGGGCAGGCGGGGCGGTTATGGCAGCTAGATTTAGCGATTGTCACTGTTCTATGCATGATCCACCCCTCCTTTTGGAAGAAACTGAAATCATGAGTGAACAGCGTTGATTTTTTTCACTTAAAAGTTGCGGTCTCTTTCCAACAGTCTCCTCGTTTAATGGCTCAATGGGCCTGTTGCAAAATTTTGCCACAGCAATGGAGACGGTCAACTTTTGCTCAAAATCCTCTGAAAATATCGTTAGGAGCATCAAACAGTTTGAATATGTAATCGCAGTACATGCGTTTCCATCAAATTCCAAGATGGCTGTTAAAAATAAAGTCGCACCAGCAAGTTTTTGTTCCATTCTCTATTTATGGAATATTTTTTCACATAATCATAGATGCAACTCCTCCATCGTGACACGTTGTATGGCAGCCATCTTGTAATTTTTACTAAACGCATTTATTGAATTTATGAGTCAATTTTGGACGTTTTTGACTGACCGTTGTTATTTTCACGTAATTTTACGCTCGATGAGACCGTACGGTTAGGCTGCATCTGCATCATAGGCAGACCGTATCAGGGGCTAGCCGCTAGAGGGGGCTGTAGCCCTCCTCCCACTTTGTCTGGGCGGAGGGGCTAAAAATTGGGGGAAAAGTCATCACTTGAGACTTGAGAAGCAAAAAAAAAATGCCACTTTTTAGCCCCCCCCCCCACTTTTTTTGGTCACGGTCCGCCTATGGGCTGCATTTGTGTGAGTGAGCGTTTGGTCGGCCATGTATGAAGAACTTAGAGAATAGAGCAAATGCAAATCGTTGTTTTTAACAATGTAAAATAAGTTCCTAAGTACCATCCACAAGCCTTTGAAATGCCACTACATATTCAAAAAGAACGAAACCTTCTGGTAAAAGATGACCAACAAAAACAGAAAAAATGAAAAAGAAGAAGAAAAAAACGAGTCGGTAGCGCTGACAAAACTTTTTTTTTTTTATTATTATTATTTTTTCAGAAAATTACCCAGCAGGAGACTTGAATCACTGATTGTGAGTAGTTTTTGGCAAAGTAAGACAAATCTTTGGTCCACCCTACTGAAGAAAGGCTGGGTAGAACAAAGATTTGGTCAGCCTATACTGAAAGTCTTTAGCTGAGATATTTTTCTACCAAAGGTTTTGTCAGCGCTTCCAAAGCATTTTTCTGTTTTTTTCTGTGCAGTAAAATCTACTTACTTCGGTTGAAAAATTTCCGTTTTGATGTTACCCAAAATTGGCAACGTTACCCCAAGCCGTTAGTTTTCTGAAAGTTCCAACTTTCTTTCATGCTTTTCTTAACAACCATATACTCGGCTTTCCTAGGTCTCACCGCCGGGCTCTTTTTACGTGCTGTTTATCTATTTCATTTTTATTTCCTCTCATATTTATCTTCCGTTTATTTATTTTGTATCCGTCAGACGGAGGGGGTAAGTGTAGAGGAGTTCGGACCGTGAACTTGCTTCCCCCTCCCCCCCTCCTTCCTCTTCGCGGAAGTCACTTTTGCTCCTCTCGAAGTATATATACCAAAGATATTCTCCACACCCTCAACACCCATCTTCCTTTTTCTTGGGGCATGTGGTCTGCTTTATTTTACCCGAGGGCCGAGAATAACCCCCCCCCCCCCCCCCCCCCGGTCACGCATCGTCTCCTTCTTGAGCAATCTTTTTGTCTTCTTTCTCGTATGTGAATCAAATTCCTAATCAATTGGTTGCACTTCTTCTTCTTCTTCTTCTTCTTCTTCTTCTTCTTCTTCTTCTTCTTCTTCTTCTTCTTCTTCTTCTTCTTCTTTTGATAGACGTTCAAAGTAAAAGTGACGTGAAAGTGCATATTTTTATTTTTTCCTATTTCAAAATTAAGAGAATGGCGTTAGTCAATAAGTTTTTTTTTTTTTTTTTTTTTTTTAATTTGCATCAAATACAATACGGGTTGCATATGCGGGGTAGGATGTGCAACACGCAACACACAAGATACCAGATTCCCTTGATGGAAATAGTTTATTTAGGGAGTACTGACACGACGCTTTATGCATTTGAGAGGAGCCGACCGCGTGAACCCATTTGAAGGTTAAGTTCAACAGTGGATCAGTAGTGGACAGACGGATTTGCCGGAATTCCTGTTCGTTCCCGTACATTTCTCTACTCATCGACTCTTTGGGTGGAGCCTTCGATGTCGTCGACTCCTGCTCGCGTTCGTGAAAGCCTAAAACCAACGACCAATCAGAACTCATTGTGCTCATGTCGGTACTCCCTATACAATCTTTCCATCAAGGGACTATATGCATATAAGGTGCTTTTCATATTGCATATCTTGGCCAGGGTCGGAATACGCAAGACACAATATTCCATACAACACATGAACCGACACGTCTCTTTTTATGTCCACAGCGATTTTGCGAAGGGGAACTGCGAACGTTTATTGGATTCAAATTAAATTAAATTAAATTTAAAAAAAAAAAATTAAAAATTAAATGAAATTCGGCAAACTTGTATATAAAGCGAATTTTCGCGATCGAATATGATTAACAATACCATCCTAACCTACATATTTTAGGAAACTCAATTATGTTTTGAGGTGTTTTCGGGGCATCAATGGCATCAATGGCATCAATTCGATTTTGAATTCACCTCCGGACTTGAGTTCAATATCGAATTGATGCCATCAATGTCTGAATACAACGATTAAGTTCGAATAACACGACCCGTGTCATCCACTGTTGTCATGCGTAGGTTGGCAATGATATTGTATAATTATATTGGATATATTTGTCGCGAAAATTAGCTTTCAATATGTGTTAGTTGGACCTGGGAATTCACTTCTCTGTTTGTACTAAAGAGAAATCAACCTCGTCGAAAACCCATAGCAGCCAGTTACCGTCCGTACAAACGGTAAAGTTGAATCTCTTCTGCATAAAGTATAATCAGGGATGCGGACCTCCCCCAAAAAAGAGGAGGTCCGGGTCTGGGTCCGGACTGAATCGTGAGCGAAAGGTCCGGGTCCGGGTCCGGGTTCTGCATCTTCCGTCGGACCGGGTCCAGGGTCCGGACCTGGGTCCAGGACCGGTCCGGATCCCTTTTGTTCAAATTAAAAAAAAAAAAAAAAAAAAAAACCCAGGAAAAGAAAAAAGTGAAAACGTACTCAAATTTTCAAAACGAACAATTTTCACAGAAATAGAAAATAAGGGCGTACCTTTAGTTTTACCAGAGGTCTTTGTTATTTCTCAAAAGGAGAATGTCGTTCACAAGTGCGGCTTTGAGTCTCAAACGTAAAAATTCCTCATCTAGACGCCGCTGTTTTTTCGGAGGAGAGGACGCTCCAACAATGCATGGCCCTAACCTTTTCTTCCCACTACTTGCTTTTGTGTAATTTGCCACTTCTCCTTCATACTTTTTGGTTATGTTTTCATGAAAACGGTATAGGTGTCTAATTAAGTTTGTTGCATGCTTACCCTTCAGCACATTTCCGCACTCTTTACATGTACTGACATCTTCTACTTTACTATAATTATAATATCTATGAATAGGATGAGACATTTTGATATTTTGACACAAGAATTTAGACACAAGAATTTGAAAATAGAAAAAAAATGGACTTATAAATTCACAACAATTCCTTCATGAAAAAATTACAACCATGGCAACACTAATAACTGCATGCCTTGTTGCCACGTCTCTATCAACGATACACACATGATCTTGTCTTTTAAAATTTTAACTCTTTTAAAACTTTTTAGAGTCAGAATTTTTTATTATTATTTAATTTCCCGGACCTCGATCCAGACCGGGCCAGGGTGACATAAAAAGAGCGGTCCAGGTTTGGGTCCGGGTCTGAAGATATTTTCAAAAAAGGGTCCAGGTCCAGGTCTGGGTCCGGTCAGAAATTGGGGTCCGGACCCGGTCCGGGGTCCTGGACCCGGACCGGTCCGCATCCCTGAGTATAATCCAATTTTTTAGTGCGATTTTCTCACATAATTGTCTTGACTCACGCACGCACTACCCTTACACTAGCGGATCCAAGAAATTGTCCTTCTCTCTCTTTCCCCATTGGAACGTATGAGTTAGAAAAGGATGGAAGAGGAGGCGAAAATCACGTGACTGCGCCCCTGTTCCATCCTTTCCTAACACACACATTCTAATGAGGAAAGAGAGAGAAGGGTGAATTCCTGGATCCGCCAGTGTACCCTTATTACTTTGAACGACTCTTCTCACACTGAAGCGTATCGATTGCTCGAAATGGATCGGATAACCCACCTTTTGTCTCTCTATTTTTATTTTCATTTTACTTCATTTTATCTTTGTTTTTATTTTTTTCCACTTTTCCGCGTTTGTTTCGCTCACCATCGGAAATTACGCCCTTGTCCTATACTCGCTCCCTTTCTTTCTATTTTCTCTGTTCGCTTCTCCCATGCTCTCCGCGCTCTTGTGGTCGGTTTTAGTTAGCTTCCATTTGGTTTAGTGTTGATTTTGCGGGATCTTGTTAGCTTAACACGGAGCTTAATTTAAGCGGACATATTTGAGCAAACATAGAATTCGCTCGCCTCGAATGGGATCGGCTATTGATCGCTCAATCGCTGCGCTGGAACTAGCCGAGTATATCCCCGACTCTCGCCTTGGCGGCGGTGAGGTTTGTCTGCTCGTACGTGAGGCTAACACAAACCCCCCCCCCCCCATTCCATCACTCATGCCGCCCCTCTTCACTCTCGTGTATTGCAGGTTGCCCACTGTGCCGTAACGGTGAGATATTTTTCTGCTAATCCACTTGCTTTCGATAACACGTAGACTGTAGACACCTCCCCCTCCCCTCTCTCCTCCACCGAATTTACCTCGATATCGGTGCACCTTGCCGGTCGAAACAAGTTTGTAGTGCTAGAAAAACTTGGTTTGAAGAAGTTGTTTGTTCTACGTGCAGTATAAATATCAGTCGTATGTATAAAAAAATTCGTCGATTTCATACTAATGATCTGTACAGATCCTATCATCAAATTAAAATGCCTCGTAGTGTTTTGCATGTTTGTTAAAGAAAAAAGAAAAAAAGCTGCTCTTCGGAAATTTCCTTCCGATCGTAGACCAAAATTGTGGGCCAACATTGAACCATCAACTAGACAGCTTTTCACCAAAAGGACTTGTCATGACATCGATGTCGCTATTTTTTATTGTAATTTTTACTTTCCTTTTAAAGAATTTTTTTTTGAACAAAATCTAAAGTGCACACTTAATATGTACTTTCGGAAATAATTTTTAATTTTGATGTTTCAAACTGTACAAAAACTTAACGATTTATGTACTGTTGAATGAACCAATTACCCCCCCCCCCTCTCTTTCAGTCCTTTCCATAAAGATGGAAAATGCAATGAATGGACTTCATCCTAAATTTGCGAGTGGAAACGAACCCATCCGTTCACTTGCTCTTGATAGACGACTCAGATTTGAGCACCCAATAAACAAAAGGCGCGCGCACCTCGCTTCACGCTCTTGTAAACGACGGCACGCCATAAATATTCCCTATACAGTGAAGAGAATCTCTGGCGAGTTGCGTGGTTGCCGCGCTTAAGGGACTATAACGCAACCCGCCTGCTTTTGTGATGGAGAGTCTGTCTGTATACCAAGAGCCGAAACTGCATTGTCATTGTACAAACTGAGTCCCCACGTAATATACATGAATACAGAGTTGAGCCAAGAGGGTAGACAACCGCTGATTGACTGGCTTTTAGGGTAGGTCAACGAGAGTCTTTGCAGATCGGTGCATAGTGACTCTCCATAAGTGCTGTCTCGCCGTTATCTTTTAATTTTTCAACTATTAAGAAATTGTCTCGTCTACTTTATAGTTAAAGTCACAAAAATGTCTCGCCTCCGACGATCTGTCTGACCGTCTCATAATGGATCAAATTTTAGTTTCTCGGGTAAGAAAAATTAAGATTTTGAAGAATGTGTAGCAAGATAACTTGAAATTTTGTGAAATCATTCATCTTAAAGCTTTAAATGAGTCAAATAACACAGTGTTTGCTAAAAACTATCACCCTTATAGCTAGCTTTTAAAGCAAAAGAACAACAACTTTTCATGCCCTGGTGATTCTATGTTTCGACCCACTATGCCTCGTTGCTACCGCGAAATTATTATATAGTCGTGTTGCCAATTGATTTTTGTATTGTTTAACGGAAATAAGCCTCTTGCAAACTTTTGCTGTAAGCAAATAAATAGTCCAATCTGATGTAAAGACCAGCACAAATCACGATAATCACACAAAAAAAGTCCAACATTTAATAATAACTCGCCAAACTGCTAAAACGGCAAGATCTTAATGTCGGTTCAACGCAGGCATCATGGGAGATTCCTGTCTAATTTGTCACTTTCTCCATGGAAGCACAGAGATATGTCCCAAATCCGATAAGAATCTCCCGTGATACCTGCGTCTCTACGCCAGTAAGCCCGATTCTGAGAGTGAATTTCGTGATTTCATTTGTACTCATCGACATTTTGTGTTTTTTTTTGTTTTTTGTTTTTTTTGTTTTTGTTTGTTTTTTTGTTTTTTTGTTTGTTTTTTTGTTTGTTTTTTTTGTTTGTTTTTTTTTTTGTTTGTTTTTGTTTTTGTTTTTTTTTTTTTTTGCAAGAATCAACTCTTCAGTCCTCTGTAGCAAAAGACTGCAAACGCCCCATTAATAAAAATAATTCGATCCGAAGAAATTCGTTGATTTTGCAGCTGAAGTAAGTTTTTCTGTTTCTGACCTTACATTGCGTTTGTGCTTAATCGTTCTGTATGAGGAGTTGCGGCAAAGATAGCTTTGAAAACTTTTTAAAATATGTTATCCTTTCATAAGCAGCTCAATAGACTTGATGGAATTCCGATCGCTTTCTTACCACGTGACAGACCTGTAATCAACCTTTTAATGATTTTATGAAAAAGGAAGATCAATACTCAAAAAGCGTCTGTGAATTTATGCTTTTATTTTTGACGGCTCCGTATTTCCAAGTCTTCTTTTCAACACACCCCAACAAAAGAGTTCCAGAAAAATTATTTGTTGCAAATGACATTTTAACTTCACCGATACGGTTATGAGTTTCATTTGTTGCGAGAAATCTTTATCGCTGGAGTGGTTTATAGTTTCTCAATTTACGCCTGAAGCGGCTGCAATCTATCTGGCTCCACACCCAGATACACACCAAAAATAAAATATACCCATCTATACCCAGCGCAAATGCGAATTTTTTTTTAAAGTTAAACGCTGGCAATGATGCAATCTGGCGTACCGAGGGGATCATTAAGATTACAAAACTAGGGAGCCTATAACTATTGCGGCATTTTGCTTACTTTCATTCATTACACGTACTACACCTGCACTACACGTATAATCGTAGCTCTCCAGAATTCTGTATCCATTTTTCAGATCTCCTCATTATGCCAGGTTGTACCAAGGCCGGCTTTATTTCATGCAACACGATGAGAGTAGCTTGGCCTCTACACTGAAAAAACAAAGTTTATACACAGCCGAAGCCGAAGCAGCCTTTTAAAATAACTTCGCAGAACAAAAGTTCAAGCTGTACCGAAGAAAGTTGCAGGTGTACCAAAGCACTACTTCTTTAGAGTAACAGTCTCTTTTCTTGATTTGGCTCTACCGCAGTAGAGCTTTGGTACGACTGCAACTTGCTCCGGTAGAACTAGGACTTATGAAAAGCTGCTTCGGTTCTACTTAAACTTTGTTTTTTCAGTGTATGGCTATGAATATGTGATCTTGCCTCTTATTTTTAAACCTTAAATTTAAAGTTGTGACAGATCCATTTGAAATTGATTTGGAATGAAGAAAAAAGTGTGTTGGAGTGGCTGTTTTGACACAGAAAGTGACATTACTATTTCTTTTGGAAGGATTTACACGATGAAGAGACTGACACCTAACAAATAAAAGCACAATTTTCTCACCTGAAATGGATAGATGTATTAAAACCCCATATCCAGATAGACTATTCCAAAACACTACTTGCTCTTTCGTTTCAAACCGGTTTCCACTGAATTAATAAAAAAATGTTGATTTAAGGTTAGAAAATAAGAGACTGTTTGTATCCCGCGCTGCTTCACTTTGGGAAATGAATTGTAACTTAGTGTGTCACCCTTCTGTATAGTAATTGCTCGTTACTGATCTTTTATTTCTCGAGCAAGTGACCTCTCCAGTCTCCAACCATTATACACATTACTTTGTGGACCAGGCTCTATTCAGCTTCTGACCAAAATGACCAAGCTTCTTTCACTTTGACTTGATTTTGAAATTGTGACCGAAAGGTTGTAAATTTGGCAAGCTCGTAGATGCTGAGTCACAGGTGCCTTTTCTCATCATTTTACTTCTTCTTTGTCTCCTGCACCTCTCCTCCTATTTGTGTCCTTTCTCTGTAAGTCTCTTCGTCCTCTTCCTTCTCATCCTTCGCTTTTCTCTACAGTTATGCACGTTCATATTTTTCTCTCCTCTTTCTCCGTCACAAATTGCGTATCGGCGGTCTCTTTCGAGTCGCTCTATCTTCCCGTTTACCCCCTTTAATCTATCTAATACATGCTCAAAAAGAGAGCAGGTCGTTTGAGAAGGAAACCTAATTTTGAGTTGAATAAAATATTACGGCGATAAATTGCATGTCGGCGGGGATGCCGAGACTTTGTTAACGGAATGAATATAATTTAGCGGTTCTCCCTTCACCCCCCATCCCCCGTCCCCCCATCCCCCACCCCCCTTCACCATCCCCTGACTCCCTGTTATTCTCTGACTACCCTCCATCTGTATATTTCGTTCGCCATAGGAATTGTAACTAGATGAATTGCGTTTTGCTGCCCACTGATTGGAGGCGCAGGCAGACGGTGAGGCGGCCGCTGGCCGGCCGGCCACTCGGTGTCACGAAAGACTGTTATGTATAAAAAAAGAAGAAAGAGGGGTTGAATGAAATTCTAAGAAAGGAAGACACAACTTATGAAAAAAAGGAGTGAATCATTAAGTATGTGGGCAATACATATGTAGAACTCATAAAACCTTTCATGTTTATTAAACGATAGATTGAAAATCACAAATCTTACCTTATTCCCCCCCCCCTCTCGCTAGCAGGTGCAATGGACTGTTCCAGTAGTGACTTTGCTTAACTTTAATGACCTTGGCAAGGCCACTAGCAGAAAAGTGTCTAGGAGAGACCTTAAAACTAAGTTCCAGAGGAGGGGGGGGTAACTTTCCGTTTTCAACATTGTTCGCTGGTTTTTAGCTCATAAAATTGGCGCGAAACTCGGTATTTTCTGACTTTTAAGGGGCTTGCTCTATTTGGACCCCCCCCCCCTCCTCCAGTGGCTGTACTTTTTACTAAACCAACGCCTTTTTAATCGGTTCGAGCAACTTTCTTGTTGAACCAGTTTCTGTGGTTGGTTAATTTGAGTTACCCTCTTGCTGTAAGTACCATGCGCCTATGCAGCTTCTTTTGGTCTATACGACTTTCCTAGTTTTTTAAGTTACTGATTGGATAGTTTAAGTACAATTCTTGCTGAACATGTCTCTTTATTGTAAAAAGTCACCCTCTCGTTGAACCTGCTCTTGATTGGTAAATTTAAACTTACTTCTTGCTGAACTTGCATCTGATCGGTCAATTTAAATTGACCCCACTCTCTTCGAAGATAGTATTTCGTCGCAATGTCTTATAGTTATCCTTGGTAGTCGTTATCTGTGGCTATTGGTGAAATGAAACCACTGGGTCCTGCCTACTGGGGGTTTTCTTCAAACAAACTAAATTAATAAGTTTTGATTGCTTCGTCAAAGTTTGCGCAGTCCAGCTTTTTTGTCTCGAATACATGAAATTTTGATGAGGCTTTTTCCCGACAATGAATGGGAAAATAAAATTGTGTGTACCGATAGCATGGCATATTCCCTGCAAGATATTTCATATTTAAGATGGTCTCCAGAGTAAAAGCCAGTAAAATATAGGGTCTGATCTTCTGAAAAAACTCTAATCTAAATCATAATGCAGGTTTCTGTAGGAAAGATCACTCCTCGTGTATTCTGGGTCGGTATTCCAGAGACCATAGCAATTTAAGATAGAGGTTCTTTTGAGGTCAATTTAGAAACTTTAACCAACAATATTCTAGTTGATAGCTCTAAATTTAATTTATCTAAGGCGCAGTAATGGCCAGAAAATTGTTTGAGAGAAAAGTGTGAGGGAAAAAGGTTGCTAACTCATCCCTTTCTACAAGAACGAAATAAAATTACACCGTAAAAGTTTTGGAAGAATATTTGATGAGCAGACGGTCAAGTTGCTCTTTTTTCGCGGCTTACATTTAGAAGTCACTCGGTCTCGAAGAGAAACAATATTCGTTCTCAACGAAAGGTCCCGACGAAAACATTTTGAAACTTCGTCAGGATGGATGTGTCGAGTCCGAAATTCGACACGTTTCACAGGATCGCCGTACGGAGAGTTTCTATCTAGCAGAGAGGGGGGGGAGGGATAAGTTTGAGAGTGAGGAGGTCCAAGCGTGGTGGGGGGAGAGGATAGCTGAGACCCGCGCCACCGAAGTATAATAAAACAATAACTTTTCGGATTTACCGCAGCAATGATTTATTCAAAGCGGCTTTCAAACGCTGTTGTCGGATTCAATCGATTAAAAAATAAAAAATAAAAATAAAATAAAATAAACTTCAAACAAAAATTAGGACTCAATCGTCTATGCAAATGATTTCGAATTCAAAGTGATTATACCGATAAGATTTTTCAACTGATTTCAAGCATTTTCGTTGTTATCCGATTTACCTGTGTTGGACTTCATGACACTGGCCTTATACGGTTAACAGCAGTTTGATGTAGATCTACTGCAACGATATAGTACGAACGTAGATTGCACCTAACCTATAACCTAACTAAGGACATAATTATGCAGGTCTACTCTACAAAATGCCTGAAATGGGTTGAGTAGTTTGCACCAAAAAAAAAACAAAAACAAAAAAAAACAAAAAAAAATTGACTTTACAAACCAGTTTCAAACTGTATTTAAGTATAAACCTTTTTGATAGTGATCCAAGCTCCAAGCTCTTTGGATATTTGGTAACTGAATTGAAGCCTTTTTAGTAGTTGATATGGTTCCATTAAAATCCTTTATTTTAATGTTTAAGCGTGCATTTAAGTCCGTTTGAAAGTGGAAAACTGATGTAATTCAATGTTATGCACATATAAAGGAGGAGGGGGTTATTAACGATATGCGTGAGAAATGTGTGTGTGCAATGTGCATGAACGTCATTTATATTATGTAGAATACGTATACAACAGATGAGCGTGCACTGTGCATACTGCATAGGCTTCAAAATTCGGTTTTACGAGGATTCGATCAATGAAAATAGAACAATCAAGTTTTAAAATATTAAAACAGAAAAGTTTACCAATGTAATCATGTCATCAGAGCTGAGATCTTTCGCATAGATTTAAAATATTGAGTCGATACTTTTGCCGTGATTAAATGCCCGGACCTGATGGCAAAAACTTTGCAATAAATTTCATACTAACCCCTTATGGGCCAAGCCAGAGTAAACTCGTTTTTCTCCTCTAGTCTATTTTACATTGTTTCAGACTTCATTCCGAATAAACGCGATTATCGATTAAAACACTTACAAGATAAGATTTCTTTGGGCGCCTTCAATTCGTCGTATAGGCAATTCCAACTCCACCGAGTACGAACAGGTAACTACCTTCCCTTCATGAACGGAAGAGTGGTGTTTCCTATGAACTAACCTGGCCCTTATAGGGTTAAGAAAAAAAAAAAAAAAAAAAAAAAAACAACAAAACACAGTTTTAAATTTTGATGAGAATGCGACCTTTGGAAAAGGGCGACTTATTTATTAAGATACACACAATTGTTATACTAAATGGTTTAAAATTTATCACAAACAGAGATAGATAGCGTGCTGCTGGCCCTTGTAATGACACATTGTATCCATTCGAACCTATGTTGTATAATCGATTCCGAAGAAGGCAACTTGCCCTGGAATAGATTTTTTTACACTTGTTTAAATGGAAAAATTATGCGGTTTCCAGTTTACACGAGCTGTCACTGTCCAGTACGCAGACAGTATGACATCGCACTTAAAGTTTTAATGTTCAACCCTTTAATTGAAGCGTCAAAGTCGCTATTTGCACATCTATAGATTATAGGAAGGCAACTCTGTCCTCTCCCGTTAGTTTGTACCAGATTCGTTCACATGTTCCGGAATTTGGAGGGTTTAGCGAGTCTGTTGCCATCACGTATAAAACAAAAGTTGCAGCAGTTGAACAGTTGAACCGTCGAAAAGTTGAATAATTCAATAAATTTGTCGTGTAATAAAACTTTTCGCATCATATGCAAAGAGGAACTTGTGGTCCCTCACATTTTCCCATTCGTTTATTTCTGTGAACAGGTCTAGACAGACAATCCTTTTAGACTTTATAAGGACTCTGGTCAGCTATGATAACCTAAAAAAATTGCCTAAAAATAAAAGAACGAAAAAAAAACGTCACATCGTGTTGTTCTCTCAAGGTAGATTAATACAGGTGGATGCATACAAATATGTCGGATGAGTACAGGGATATTGTGAATCAACTTGCATCACAGAGTAAGCTGTGATTAGTCAATTTACGGATGTCGATATTTGCAGGGACTCCATTTGATGGATGACTCCGTTTTTGGTTCACGATTGTTGATTGGTGAACCGGTTCTGGTGAACGGACTGACGTTGTTCACCTGTAATCTCCCGAGAAAAGTTTATATCGCACGACGCTCCTAATAGGCTAATGCATCTACTTGTATTAATCTACATTGCTCTTTACGGATTCACCTCGGCCTCGCTTCCTACCAGAAGCTCGTGGAACTCGTGGACAATCTTCCGCTCTTTCTGAGGCGACACAACTTCTAGCTGTAGGAGCATGGGCGGAGCTAGCAATTTGGCAACTGTGGATTCTATCCATTTGAATGTGTGAGAAACAATCGATTCTTGAGGGGGCCATGGCCCAATTTCTAATCGATTGTTTCTCATTCATTCAAATGGGAATTAATAATTCACAGTTGCCAAATTGCAAGCTCTGCCTATGTGTTGGAGTTTTTTTGGGGTCTTTCCCCTCTTAAAACTTTCGAAAGTTGCTTTTCTCAACAGCATTTGCCACTTATTTATGTTAACACACACAAATTTCGGCCTTTTTGGTTCAAATTTGGGGGGGGGGATTTTTTTTGTTTGTTTTGATTTCTTTCTGTACGTTTATTATTATTATTTTTTTTTTTTTTTAGTAAATTTTAATTTACTTATATAGCTGCTTTTGTTTCCCCCCCCTCTCCCCCCCCCCCTGGATGGACTCTATAAAGTACGTACTGTATATAGACTTTATATTATGTTTATACGTACTGCACTAATGTACGTACTATATTTTGGTGGTATAACATGTATTTAGCATATAAATCACGTATTGTAGTAGATATGTGTATAGCACTGAAATAGTTATTATATAGTAAATGTAATATATGTACTTTATGCATTATATGCATTACATGCATTATATAAACAATTTTTTTATTTTTTTATAGGGGGGTTTTGGGGGTTTCCCCCCCCTCTCCCCCCCCGGCTGGCGAAAAGGTCCACAAAATGAGTGAAATGCAGAGCCGAAAAGGCCAAATATGAGTAAGAGAGGGTTAGGTAATGGTTAAATATGGGTGAAATAGGGGCATGAAGAGGCCGAATAAGGGAAATTAGGGGCAAACCAGGTAAATAAAGGTAAATGGAGCCGCATATAGCTATAAATAAGTGGAAATAATTGCGAATTTAGGCAAATTAGTGTCAATAAGAGAATTACGAGCACAAAGGGGAGGAAAGGGCCAAAAAAAGGGGTAAAATACGGGTGAAATGCAGGGAAGAAAAGGCCAAATATGGGTAAGATAGGGGTTAAGTAGGGGCGAATATGGGCGAAATAGGGTCATAAAGGGGAAAAATGAAAGGAATTGGGAGCAAACGAGAAAAATACAGTATATAAGGGCGCCTATTAGGTGGAAATATGGGCAAATTCAAGCAAATAGGTGTCAATCAGAGAAAATACGAGCACAAAAAGACGGAAAGGGCCAAAAATGGGTGAAATGCAAGGACGAAAAGGCCAAATATTGGTTAGAGAGGGGTTAGGTAAAGGTTAAATATGGGTGAAATAGTGAATATGGGTGACACTAATTTGCCTAATTTTTGGTAAGAGAAGGTTAGGTAAAGGTTAAATATGGGTGAAATAGGGGCATGAAGAAGCCGAATAAGGGGAATTAGGGGCAAACCAGGTAAACAAAGGTAAATGGAGCCGCATATAGCTATAAATAAATGGAAATAAGTGCGAATTCAGGCAAATTAGTGTCAATAAGAGAATTACGAGCACAAAGGGGAGGAAAGGGCCAAAAAAAGGGGTAAAATACGGGTGAAATGCAGGGAAAAAAAGACCAAATATGGGTAAGATAAGGGTTAAATACGGGCGAATATGGGCGAAATAGGGTCATAAAGGGGGAAAATAAAAGGAATTGGGAGCAAACGAGAAAAATAAAGTGAAATAAGGGCGCTTATATGAATAATTAGGTGGAAATATGGGGAAACTGAAGCAAATAGGTATCAATTAGAAAAAATACGAGCACAAAAAGGCGGAAAGGGCCAAAAATAGGTGAAATGCAGGTACGAATAGACCTAATACGGGTAAGATAGGGCTTAAGTAGGGGCAAATATAGGCGAAATAGGGTCATAAAGGGGAAAAATAAAAAGAATTAGGAGCAAACGAGAAAAATAAAGTCAAATAAGGACACTTATATAAATAATTAGGTGGGAATATGGGCAAATTCAAGCAAATAGGTGTCAATCGGGTGGGGCAAAAAAGGTGGGCGAAATAGAATCATAAATGGGAAAAATTAAAGGAATTAAGAGCAATCGAGAAAAATAAAGTGAAATAAGGGCACCTTTAAGAATAATTAGGTGGAAATATGGGCAAATTCAAACAAATATATTAATTAGAGAAGATATGAACACATTATAAATGAGTGGAAATATGTGCGAATTTAGGCAAATAAGTGTCAATAAGAGAATTACGAGCACAAATGGGAGGAAAGGGCCAAAAAAGGGGCCAAAAATGGGTGAAATGCAGGAGCGAAAAGGCCAAATATGGGTAAGAGAAGGTTAGGTAAAGGTTAAATATGGGTGAAATAGGGGCATGAAGAAGCCGAACAAGGGGAATTAGGGGCAAACCAGGTAAACAAAGGTAAATGGAGCCGCATATAGCTATAAATAAATGGAAATAAGTGCGAATTCAGGCAAATTAGTGTCAATAAGAGAATTACGAGCACAAAGGGGAGGAAAGGGCCAAAAAAAGGGGTAAAATACGGGTGAAATGCAGGGAAAAAAAGACCAAATATGGGTAAGATAAGGGTTAAATACGGGCGAATATGGGCGAAATAGGGTCATAAAGGGGGAAAATAAAAGGAATTGGGAGCAAACGAGAAAAATAAAGTGAAATAAGGGCGCTTATATGAATAATTAGGTGGAAATATGGGGAAACTGAAGCAAATAGGTGTCAATCAAAGAAAATACGAGCACAAAATGACGGAAAGGGCCAAAAATGGGTGAAATGCAGGGGCGAAAAGGCCAAATATGGGTTAGAGAGGGGTTAGGAAAAGGTTAAATATGGGTGAAATAGGGGCATGAAGAGGCCAAATAAAGGGAATTAGGGGCAAACCAGGTAAATAAAGGTAAATAGAGCCGGATATATCTTTAAATGAGTGGAAATATGTGCAAATTTAGGCAAATAAGTGTCAATAAGAGAATTACGAGCACAAAGGGGAGGAAAGGGCCAAAAAAGGGGCCAAAAATAGGTGAAATGCAGGGGCGAAAAGGCCAAATATGGGTAAGAGAGGGTTAGGTAAAGAGAGAGGGTTAGGTAAAGAGAGGGTTAGGGGCATGAAGAGGCCAAAAGGGCTTTTCAATTCAAAAAAGGCCAAAAATGGGTACAATGCAGGGGAGAAATGTCAAACATGGGTGCGAAAGGGGTTAGAAGGGGCCAAATATGGGTGAAATAGGGACATGGAGATGCCAAATAAGGGGAATCAGGGGCAAACGAGAAAAATAAGGTTAATTGAGGGCGCTTATAGCAATGAATAAGTGGAAATATGGGCGCATTCAGGCAAGTAGGTGTTGTAGGTGTCAATAAAGGAAAATGCGATCACAAAGGTCGGTCCATTGACCAGTCAGAAGCGTCCATTTCAATCAATGGAGAATACTCGATCCTGATTGGTCAGTACATTGACCAATCAGAAGCGTCCATTTCAATTAATGGGAAATACTCGATCCCGATTGGTCAGTCCATTGACCAATCAGAAGCGTCCATTTCAATCAATGGGGATACTCGATCCTGATTAGTCGGTCCATTGACCAATCAAAAGCGTCCATTTCAATCAATGGGATACACTCGATCATGATTGGTCGATTCATTGACCAATCAGAAGCGTCCATTTCAATAAATGGAGAATACTCGATCCTGATTGGTAAGTCTATTGACCAATCAAAAGTGTCCATTTCAAAATTAGGGAATACTTGATGCTGATTGGTTCATCCATTGACCAATAAGATGCGTCCATTTCAATAAATGGGAACACTCCCTTCTGGTTAGTTCATCTATTGACCAATCAGAAACGCCCATTTCCCAGATTTTAGGGAATTCCCCAGTTACTGGAGGATTTCCCAATTTATTTTGGGTTGCATTGAGGTCAAGAAGTGGAAAATATGGGTGAAATGAAGCAGAAAAGGAGCAAGTAAGGAGTACTTTGGACGAACGGGAACACATTGAGGTGAATGAAGGCGCATATAGGTATTAATAAGTGCAAATAAGAGCAAATACTGGGAAATAGGAGTCAATAAGGGATATTACTGGAAAATAGGGGCATAAAGGGCCAAATATGGGGGATATGGAGGGAACAAGGGACCAAATACGATTGAAATATTGGATTGTGGAGAGTAAATATAGGTGAAATGGAAGCAGGAAGGGCCAAATAAGGGGAGGGTAGATTAGAGGATGCATCGATCGAACAGAAGCAACCATATTAATATTTGAGAAATATATTCAACACTGACCGGTTAATCAATCAAAAATTACAGTTCAATTTGACCAGTTACCAAAAATGTCAAAAAAAAATTCCAACCATGTGGCAAATCATTCGACATTCAAAATATATGAACAACACAAAAAAACCGGCAACAGTAAATTAAAATTTACTAATAAATGTATTTGCTTCAGCAAATACCGTACAGAATTTTTTTTTTTTTTATTTCTTCGAGTGGCGGGGCTAATATTTAAACTTTCGACTTCGTTCAAGGTTCTTTGTAAAATAAAATTGTAGAATTATTGCTGCAAATTTAGTGCAAAATGGCAAGTGACTAATTATGTTCTGCCCTTGCAGTCCTGCTTACAGCATGAGTGTGTTATTCCCCTCCCCCCATAAATTCATTGATTTTTACTAAGTTTATCTAGTACAAACTGGATTTTATTCTGCCTTGGCCTAAATTCTTATATCTTTGTTCACAGGTATGTTTGCCATTCATTCAAGATTGTTTAGCTGGATTACGGTGAGTTTTTTCCAGTCCCGCCACGCCGTTTAACTGATTTTCTTTGTTTCTTTGCGTGCGGAGTGTGTACACTGTCTAGTGAAAGCCGAAGTATGGAACTGATTTTGCCGGATTCTCTGACTTCAGTGTTTCTTTAGAGCTGAAAAGGATTAAGTTGAATGCTTTTCGTTTAGTTTTGATTTTGAGAGTGTAGTTTATTGTCAATGGTTTTCGTCATCAACCATAAAAGTACAGATGATTAACAGGCCAGTAGAATATTGTAAATCAATTTCTAGCTGCAAAAAAATCTTGCTAAAATATTACCATAGAAGTATGTCAACCAAAATCATTGAAATAATCCATACAGAAGTGTATGATATTTCTGTTGTTGTTAGATGGATTTTTTTTTTTTTTTTTTTTTTTTTTTTTTTTTTTTTTTTTTAATATTAGCTGTGGATAGTGATGAGTGTATGAGTGTACTTACCAACCACCTGACCGCTTAAAAAAAAAAAATAATAATAATAACTTTCTAAAACCGCATACCTCGATAAGTATCATAAGTGGCGGCATAACCCCAGGCAAGTCCAAAAATCCCGAGGAGAGAGCTATTCATTCTGTATTTTAAGTCTATTTTCAATTTCGATAAGTTTTTGGGGCTCCTAACCGATCTTAGGCACAGACACACATTATATTTTAGAATTTGTCCAAAAATTACAGGCCAACTCGAAAGTCGAGCGTCGTATTTTGACCATTTCCTCACGTCCACTGTGCTACGACCGCGGTCAAATCTCAGTGAGCTCGCTTTTTTCAACCCACACAGCCACACAGTTAGTTCGCTTAATGATAGTATCCGTTTCAGGCGCATTATTATCCCTTGTCGTCTCGATAATTTTTCCTCTTCCCCCTCGTTTTTCGTCGAAAATGTCGTTATGTCGCTTTCTAAAGCTGAAAGATGGCAGCCAACCCCTCGTAATTTTTGATGACTTCACCCCAACGTTAGCTTTAAGTATGTAGCTTCTTGAATTCCCCGGAGCGTTTCACCGGTACAGACAAAATTATAATTTAGCGCTATGTTCGGTGTAAGATACACCATTACACAAAATTCTGTAATCTTCGTTTCACCGTTGTAATCCTCCAGTGAATTCTAAAAATCTGTTGTACGAAGGTGAATTGAAATTTTTGCTGAAAAAAAAGCCGGTCATTCGTTTATCAACTTGTCATGTTCAACTCATCTTATACCCTTTAGAATTAACCTCTTCATGAAAGTATTCATAAAAATTCGATTTTTTTTAAATTTTCAAATAATTTGTTTTGGATATTCTCTGTATCCTTTTCTACAGCTCGTGTTAAAACGGCGGAGACAGAGAAAGAGAGAGAGAAAAAGTGAGAGGAAGGGGGCGAGAGAGAGAGAGAGAGAGAGATAGAGAGAGAGAGAGAGAGAGAGAGAGAGAGAGAGAGAGAGAGAGATAGAGAGAGAGAGAGATAGAGGGCTTTCTTGAATCGCCTCTATGCTACCGTTTCTTGTCCCTTCAAAACCCTCACTCTGGAGTGTCATTTGAAAGTGTGACCAAAAAAAAAAACCATGGCCTCAATGACGGTAAATATTTTGGCGCTCAAGTTACCGTTATGTAAATCACCAAAATATCCATCTTTTAAGGTAGCCGTTGAGTCCTAGTCTCCACGCCTCACCCGTAAAATAGATGCTCATATAAAAGTAAATTATGGAAAGAAAATACGTATTTTATGGATTTGGGTTATTGAACTAATGTCCTGTCCTTTTTATTTTGACCTTGAGTCACCCGATTCGGCGCGTTTAGAATTCTTTTTAATTGAGGACTGAAGAAGCCAATCCCGTCCTTTCGACGACCGACGCGGCGCGGCGCGGCGGTCTCCCGATTCCCGGGTATCCCTGGGGAACATCGAGCCCACGTTCGAATGACGCACGATGGAATTTGCCTGACTCTTTTCTCGTTCAACCGTTTGTTATTATCGGGATATATCGTTCCAAAAAATGGAGTGGCGGCTTAAGCAATGCGACCAATCGATATATTTTTCATGTAACCATAAAAAAACGTCAAAATAGAGAGGAGGCCCGTGTAACCTCCCTTTAATTTCGATTCTTTTCATAGGTTTAAATGAGTGATCTGTCAATACATCGCTTAATGCACGAGTCGCTTTAGGTTTATGATTTTGTTGGGCCTACTCATTTGATGAAGTAATCCAATATTAATTGCATGGACAGACGTTTTCTGTAGATTTTAACAACATCCATTACACATCATTTTTTTTTTTTTTAACAACAATGCATTTTTGTGAAAATTTGCAGTCCAGTGTATTTGACCAAAGTATTTATTCGTTTGGTAGCTTCAGATGTTTCAATACTGTCATTTTCACATAGTTCCACGGTGTCAACGAAAAGTCCTTTTCTTGTAAAGTCACCCTTAATTGTATTCTGTTAAAAGGATCCAAGTCCCTTTTAACAAAAGACCTGTATAATTGAGAAGTTCTTCAGAATAACCACTTATAAAACAGAGGGTTTAGTCGTCCTCAACAATAAATAATTCAAAGTGTTATTTTCTATGTTTCCGAAGAGTTGAACTGGTTGTTCTTTGTGATTGATAAATAAACTTAGCTCCAATGCGGCTCTTACAAAATTTTTCTGTAAGCAAATAAATAGTTCAATCTGATGCAAAGACCAGCGCAAAGCACGAAATCATGCTAAAAAAGTCTAAAATTCAATAATTAACTCTCAAAACTGCTATAACGGCAAGATCGTAATGGCGGTTTAAAGCAGGTATCATGGGAGATTCCTGTCTAATTGGTCACTTTCTCTTTGTACAGAATCACAGAGATATGTCTCAAATTAGATAGGAATCTCCCATGATACCTGACGCGTCTCTTCGGAACTAAGCCCGATTCTGAGAGTGAAGTTCGTGATCTTTTAGAGTACTCATCGTCATTTTTACTGGTTTTCATGCAAGAATCAATTCTTCAGTCCCCTCCAGTAAAATTTTGCAGGAGCCTCGTTGGCAGGTAAAAAAGAACAACCCATTAAACTTATCTGAAACACGCACAATAACGCTTTGAAATATGAATTTGTGAGGACGAGCATATCCACTGTTTCATACATGGTTACTCTCAAGAGCTCCTTAATTAATTCAAAAACATTCATCGTAGAAAGAACCCTAAATTGCCTTAATTTTGTGTTATTTATTTGACAAATCGATGAATGTTAGCTAGAGAGAAAAATGAAATTCTGAAACAAACCGCATCTTTATTTTTATTCGAATCACTGCCACTGTGAGACGAGATATTATTGAGCTTAAACGAGCATTGACGATATTTCAGAAGCAAAGGGAGAGAGTTGGCACTAATTGGCTCGCCTGAGAAGTAGTTGTGGGGGAGGGAGGTCTTGTAGGGGAAGGTGCGAACAGGTAAAAGATAACAATTTATTTTGCACCAGTGGTGGCCTTATACGGTTATATCACCGCACCGTCCATAGATGTAACGGGTGTTAAATTCAGTCCCTGAACGACGATGAAGGCGCGAAAAATCCGTTCGTACGGAAAAAAGAGTGACCGGGGGGGGGGGGGGGGGGGGAGCTGCGGCAGAGAGGGAAGTCGAGATCAGAGCTAAAGGGATATGCGACGTTGCGCGGGAAATACATGCGAAATAGTTGTCGACTGGTCTCAAGAAGGTTGCGTGGAAGTAGGAGATTGTTGATTGTGGGGTGGATGAAATCTAACACGGGCCACAGCGCTCGATCGGATGAATCCTAGAATTTTCTTGGACTCTCTTTGATAAAGTCCGACTGACGCAAATGAATTTATAAGGTTGCAACGAAGTCAGCCGATGTCGTCGGTAAATAGATCATAGTATGTTTATTAATGGTACTTTCTAGGGTGCCAAGTCGTGCTCTGAGAAAGGAAGCATCGGAAAATTCAGTGCTTCGTTTTTCGCAGAGAGAAATTATATGCTAGGGGGCAAAATTCCTTTTTTTTTTCAAACTGTCATAACGTTGGTTATTTTTGACTAAGTGGGAGGGCTCATTTTGAGCTCAATCGATGAAGAATTCGTTGATCTTTTAAATGAGTTCAAGTTCATTTTGTTAGCTTGTTTAGTATGTTTTGAAGTTACAGCGCTAGTCTGGGTACTTTTGGGGCACCCTATGTATTTAGATTCGATTTTCTCTAAACGGAAAAGTATTGCCTCAAAGTAAAATGAGCTAGTTAGTTAGAATGTAGCGCCATCATTATTTTTGTGAGCTCATCAATTTATTGAATGGGCAAGTACTGATTTACACCGCCACCCAAAAAAGATAACTATTCCAAGTGGGAGCTCGTAACGACCACTACTAAACGCAACATTTTATCTGAATTTATTTTGACAACCTTGTTTCTGCATAGTCTTTGATCGGTCGAGAAGGCAAGAACACTAGAACTGCCATCAGCGAAACAGCTGCCTGCTGCCACCAACTGAGTTGCTCCTTCAGAGTTCTCTGGATCGAACGAACGTTATTGAGGAACGCAACTATTTCGACGTCTTGGATATCGTATAGTATCATTCGAAAATGAAGGCGATATTATTTTATAAGTCTGATCGTCAGGTTTCAGTAACATAGGCTAGGCGGGGCCGCACGGTGGATCGTGTCAATGGGGAGCAGCGGACATAGGTACACTGCACGCTTAAAACATTACAGAAAGACATCCGGCACATGTAACCTGACTGAAATTTGACGTAGATTTCATTTCTTTATTCATATTTAAGCTAAGAATTGAATAAATTAATTTTAGAGCCAGATAATCTCTTAATGTAAATTGTGAAATCTTGCATAATTAATGACTTAATTATCATTAGTGACTATTTTAGTATAGAGCTGATTAAATTCGTTATTTTACAGTAAATTGCCGTCCTCCCACCCAAAAAACACCCCTGCCCCCTCCCCTTCCCCATAACTACTTATCCTTTTCACAATATCCCTTTGAAGGTACCTGAACTATTGATGATAGTCAGAAAAGGAAAACAAATTATGAACTTACAATTTTTCATAATACATACAAAAGGAGGAGCAAAAATAGCTTCAACAAAACTTTCGCGAGAAAATATTATTAGATACTAAGAAAGAAGAGGCAAAAAGAGCTTTGGAGAAAAGTTTTGATTTTTTTGTTTATTTTCTCGCGTAATTTATGTCTAAGATGTGAAATTAATTTGACGGGATTCCATCAAAAAATGGCAACACTGTAAGTCGATGTGTAACTACATTAGTTGGTGCAGCTGAAGACAAAGTAGTTTAACTTTATAGATTTTAGTTGCCAGATTTCAACTTGAATCTCAAAATATTACAAACTCGTGAGTGGGAGATTTCATTACGCACTCTGAAATTTGGCAATATTGCATCAGTTGACCCCCTCCCCCTCCATCGAAATAATTACATATTCCGAAAAAATATGACTTGAAAAATATAATCCAGCCTTTGAAAAAAGTGCTCCTTGATTTTTATCGGCTCTACCTGTAAATGGAGGAAGAACTTGAAGCATATGACTGGATTTTGAGGTTTTTGCGCGCGCGAAATTACGAGTTCTATTGTTACATTTCTAAGCCCCACGAGCGGCCGGGCAAAATCGGGCATTTACTGGCGGTTGATCTAGGATCCCTGGGGTATAAGGAACATTTTGATGGGTCTGTGAACTGGAAATTCTCCCGAAATCATGTTCAAAACTCCACTTATATCCGTAAAAAGAGAAATTTTAGGCCATTTTATTAGAATCAACATTTCATGGTCAAAATTTGAGAAAAAAATACAATAACAGCATTTTTGTAACCTTAAACATCCCTTAAACATGAAGAAATAGCATTGATTTGAAATTGATGCGAGGTTTAAACGTGGAGCTACGGTAAATGTGCGAAATTCAATTCGAAATTTCACACACAAAATAATGAAGTGACAAACTTTTGCATTAACCTGTTTCCTGAGCCTCCAAAATCATTTCCTAGACCATTTCATGGCATTTTGCTAATGTAGGTACCCTAAATGAAAGAAAAATGCCCCAAAATATGCTATAGCAACACTCTGATTTTTGGCCCTATGTCCGCTGCTTACCATGGGGACGATCCACAGTGGGCCGACCTGTTCCTCGTCTATTTGCTCTCTGTAGCGCTTCTTCCGGAAAATTCATCCGCTGTTAGTTTTTATTTTTTTCAACACGATCAACTGATTTGATTGGCCAATCTATTTCATGTATTTTCACGTATTCAATTATTCGTGAATTGCTTTACTATCAAACGTGTCTTCTTCGTCGTTTTATTATTTTCATTCTACCCAATAACATTACTTATCTGGAATATTCCTTCCTTTCCCCTTTCTACAATTTTTTATCGGCACCATATTCTTATTTAATTCCACTAAATTTTACTCCATTCAATGCTTTGTAAAAGGTTATTTTCTTCTCTTTTCTATTTTGTTTTCTATTTTTGTTGTTTCCCCTTTTCCAATGAAGCCTCTTACAAGAATATCTAAAACACCCTACCCCATCTCTTTTTCTCTCATATTTTCACTATCTATAAATTAATGTACTTCTCATCCTTTCAGGTATCAATTCTATCCGTATTCTTTGCTCGAACCATCTACTTCTGTTTCCGTTCTACTTTCATTTCTTTTTCAACCCTTGAGTTTTCATTCGTTTACTTATCAATTGAATTCCTTGAATGGTAATTTGTTTTGCTTATGATGAAATTATCCTTTCTCTAATCAATATAAATCGTAAAATACTATGAATTATTTTTTAAATTGCCCGTCTCCCCAAAAAAGTTTACTGTAGCTAAGACTAGGGGAATTTTAAGACCACTATCAATCATGCATCAGGATAGATCTGTTTCTTCTATTAGTTTTTACCACAGTCACAGTTATTTGATTTAATATTACAAAAGATTTTTTGTTTAGTGTACTATGTCTATTAAAATGATCATTCTAGTTTTCTAGTTTTCCAATAATTGTTAGTTTAGATCCTTGTGTGTGACGTGGTGATGAGAGAAAGGGTAGCAAAGGTTGACCACCAGTCGTCGCCACAGCCCGCACCACCGATAACTGAGATTTCGCCGCGATCCGCTCTTGTTCTTTCACTCCCTTTAACGTTCTCTCCATCTTAAACTCAATTTAGCTCACCCCTTCCCACCCATTAAAAGTCCCCCGCGACCCGCCATTCCCAAATGTAGCTCATCCCGGTGCCCCTAGTCCCCCTCTGTGGAATGAATTTTTCATGTCTTGACGAGTTCTTTTGTCTATTCTTTTCTCTATTCCCCTTTCCCTCAGCGTGAATACATTATACAGAGTGTTTCAGACCACGTGGTCACATTTTTTTTTTTTTTTTTTTTAATTTTTTTTTTTTATATATACTTGCGAGAATGAGTCGAAATCAGCAAATTCTAACCAAACTTCCTGAACGTAAATTGACCCCAAAGAATCCGATGAAAAACATCTTCGAACTTAAAAATCAACCCTTGGGGGTTAAGGAAGGAACTCCTTAGTGTCGCGGTCGCCTATCGGTCTAAAGTAGCGGTCATTTTGAGAGGGGGGGGGGGTATTAAACATTTAAAAAAAATAAAAACAACTGCGCAAACCGCAAGTCAAATCGGTTCTCCGCAGTCAAAATGCATGGCCGATTAAAATGTTAATGTGCCCCCTTTTCTCTACTCGAAAATCCCTTCATAGACAGCATACAATTTTGGCCCCTCAGACCCCCCCGGATCCCTCACTGTCACGGAACACTATAATTATACGAAAAATTTCATTTTGCGAAATTTCTCGTAAATGCCAGTTCTGCAGAGTTTACAGTATATCGTGAATCCGAATCCTAGATCACCGTACTTAGATCGACGCAGAATTGACTTTAATCTTTCGCTTTTTGTATGTCACAAAATCTCTTATTCTACTATAGCACGCAACACACTAAATACCATTCAACATTTGTCTCAGGTGCGTTGTTTATTGCGTTTTGAGAAGTATTGAATAGTCAAATAAATCGATTTCTTTTACCACTCGGATAGTAATAATACTTAACCCTTTCAGTACCACACCCGAGTAAACTCGTTTCTGCGATTATAGATCTGCCTCGCGAAATTTCAGTTTTGTATTTACAGCAGTTACGACTCCAAACTGTTAATTGAAAAATAATGATTATTAGAGCGCCTTCAATCCAGTGTGTATGCAAAATCATCACCACAGTGTAGGCATATTTATCTACCCACTTAATTTGAGCGAATGAGATTTGATTTGTCTTCGTAACCTGGTAGTTAAAGGGTTAAAATTTGTCGATAAGTTGATATACCTAATATCTCTGAAGGGGAGTGTACACTGTACAGGAAACTTCAACGGAGGGAAGGTATAGCTCACAGCGTCCCTGGCGGTATAATGGATCGCAATGCGTAGTGGCGGGTAAACAAGTTGTAATTTCAATAGAGTAGCCAAAGTCCGATGGCGGATGAGCGTGGCCGTAGATCGGGTTGGGCTAGAGGGAGGCGGTCAAATTATTTAACGTTTACCCCTTCCTCCCTCCAATTATGACCTCCCCTCCTCTCGTAATTCAAAATTTGCTCTCCCAGCATTTTCCCTCCCTTCCTCCCTTCTCCGCCGACTCATCCCCTCGCCCCTCACCCCACGCTATGAAGCGTATAATAAGTTCAACTCGCCGAAAACGGAATTATGGTGGTAACGAAGACTGATCCGTCGGCGTCGAGACCGCGTCAAACTTGGTCTTTCCCGCCCCCTCTCACCCCCTCCCTCCCCCTTTACCTAAAACTGCCCTAACGATTCTTTGGAATTCACTCGCTTTCCGCCGTGGATGTCCGGCGAAGAGTTGCCACGTTTGACCCATTCCCAACGTGGCAAGTGTCAGATCAAATCCCTGACAGAGTTTTATCCCGTCGATTTTTCAAAATTGCAGTTTTTGCTCCTCCCCTCCCCCCCCACAAACTCAGAAGAATAATTATACAGGGTGTATCAGAAACATACGTCGTCCTTGTAACCACGTATTCTAGAGGTCAAAATAAGACGATTTTTTCCATAAACATGTGTGTCCGAAAATGTCCCCCTTTTGAGCTACAGCCCCCCCCCCAAAGTTTTAAACAATTGATGGGGTTTTTGGAGTATCGACCATAATTATGAGCTTAATGTCGTGAAAATTGGCGTCCCGAGGCAATTTTACGCGTAGAATCCATTAATGACCTAGAGAAATTCAGAAATTACGTCTGACTGTACTTTTCAGGCAATCTTATACCTTCAACGGCACAAAGAGGTTGTTTCATCGCCCATAAGGAATGGGCTGAGAATGGATTTCCTTCATTTTTTCAGGGCTGATAGAGCTATTCTTGGGGAGTCTAAAACTGGCCTATTTTTTATTTTTGCCCTCTTAGAACCGGGGAAGGCGGGGGTCAAAGGTAAAACGGTTTTTCGGCCATAACTTTTGAACGATTAAAGATATTAAAACAAACTTTTTTTTAATCAAAAGATCTTTTAAAGACCTATCTTTTGATGTGTATGATATTTCAAAAATATTGAATTTCAGTTGAGTTGTTGCATTTTCAAAATTTTGGAAATTCTAAAAAATTAGTTTTTTGGATTTTGTTCATATGGGGATCGCACTGAGGAAAACAAAGAACTGTCTCAAAGAAAGCCCTTTTTTCACCGGTTAAAATGAGCTAAAGTTCGTTTTCGGGAAATGATTTGTCTTTGAGTTATGAATTTTTAAAGTGTCAAAAATCACTAATTTTGGGTTCTCAGCGGCAGCGACGAGGCCGAAAAAAATCATTTCTCCGCATGTAGTGGACGAAATTCAATGAAAATCGGTATCTGGGGGTTTTTGAGGTCGCAGATTTCAATTCTGCCGTCAGATTTGAAGAATTGTGAAATCCAAGATGGCTGCCGACCTCTATATACTCGGCAGCCATCTTGGATTTCACAATTCTTCAAATCTGACGGCAGAATTGAAATCTGCGACCTCAAAAACCCCCAGATACCGATTTTCATTGAATTTCGTCCACTACATGCGGAGAAATGATTTTTTTCGGCCTCGTCGCTGCCGCTGAGAACCCAAAATTAGTGATTTTTGACACTTTAAAAATTCATAACTCAAAGACAAATCATTTCCCGAAAACGAACTTTAGCTCATTTTAACCGGTGAAAAAAGGGCTTTCTTTGAGACAGTTCTTTGTTTTCCTCAGTGCGATCCCCATATGAACAAAATCCAAAAAACTAATTTTTTAGAATTTCCAAAATTTTGAAAATGCAACAACTCAACTGAAATTCAATATTTTTGAAATATCATACACATCAAAAGATAGGTCTTTAAAAGATCTTTTGATTAAAAAAAAGTTTGTTTTAATATCTTTAATCGTTCAAAAGTTATGGCCGAAAAACCGTTTTACCTTTGACCCCCGCCTTCCCCGGTTCTAAGAGGGCAAAAATAAAAAATAGGCCAGTTTTAGACTCCCCAAGAATAGCTCTATCAGCCCTGAAAAAATGAAGGAAATCCATTCTCAGCCCATTCCTTATGGGCGATGAAACAACCTCTTTTATGTTACGGATTGGAAATTTGAAAAATAAAAACTGAAATCAGATGGGAAATACTCTTTGAAATAAGATCTTATTTGTTTTGGTCGATACGACGCTTATTAAGCGAGATAATTGCTGCGCAAGGTGGAAAAGTCAGCGCTTTTACCATGAACAGAGGCAGGAAGCCCACTCCGCTGCAGCTGCTTCCTCGGGCCGCCCGCTACAGTAAAAGCTCTGACTTTTCCACCTTGCGCAGCGATTATCTCGCTTAATAAGCGTCGTATCGACCAAAACAAGTAAGACCCAAAATCTTTCTAAGAGTTTTTCCCATCTGATCTCAGTTTTTATTTTTTCAAATTTCCAAATTTCTCTTTTTCCTTCATTAAAACACGTATGTTCGACCAGAATATAGGCAAGAGGATAAAACTCCCTATTTCAACCATTTTTCTATTTCTACATTTAAAGAGAAAATGAGGAGGATAGGAAAGTTCCTAGCTGCGCTGCTGGTAGAGTTTTTTTTGTGAACGATGTGACATCACTGGAGCACTTAACAGGGGTGTTAAACATTCAGTCTTGTCTACCTAAATTTGTGCTCTTTCAGCTTAAACAAGATACTATGAAAGCTAGAAGCATCGAGGGCGGAGGAAGGGGGTGGAGACGGTTGCTGGAGGCTGGGGGCAAGGAGTTGAATCAATATTTTCGTAAAATTAATTTTGTGGGTTGCTCCGGAATTAATTTCAGAATTACGTCTTGCCATCAATCAAACTCCTTCTTTGCGCGGTTCTCCTTCTCCTTCCTCCAAAGCCCCTCTCGGTTTAGTCTGACGTTACCGCGATCTCACTCCCCCACCCCACCCCACCCTCCTCACTACCGCGTCGCCTAGTCTGCACCAACTTTCATTTGTCTCCATCAATGTGGGGATGGTCCGCCCGCTCTGCCTTGGGTTTTCCGGCCTTCAAATTTCGGGAATGAATAAAGATAACTCCGAAGCGCTTTTCATACTATGGCTTGTGATTGAGTCTTCCGAAAGAGAATCTCTCTGGTGAGCATTAATGACAGTGGCTCCCAAAGATTACTCCGCGGCACTGCGGATCTTGGTCTTATTATACTTGAGGCCATTTCAGGGCCCATAAAACAACGGGTGTGGTTTTTTTTTCTGAGAAAAGAGAAAGAGAGAAACAAAAATTATCAGAACCATGCACAACGATTTATGAACCGGAGTAAGGGATGGTACACGGAGAAAAAAAAATCGGTTACGAGAACTGAACTTTGGCTCATATGCAACACCGAGGTGTTCGGTTACAGTAACCAAAGTCTTCGGTTGTGAGTACCGAACTTCAGTTAGGAGTACCGAAGATTTCGGTAAGTGTGTGACTAATACTATGACTCACATTTCGTTCCTGCTGAGCCGCACTTCGGTACTCCTAACTGAAGTTCGGTACTCACAACTGAAAACCTCGGTTACTAGAACCAAACACCCTCGGTGTTCCATATGAACCGAAGTTTTTTTCTCCGTGTACTGTTACCAGAATTCTTGTGTTTGTACTATATTTCTTGAAAATTTTGATATTGTGACCATATTGTGAGAGTAGCAACAAAATTGTCTGGTAAAGGTATTAGATACTCCGTGGTTCGCATATCGTTGCACTTCTGGTAATATTACTAAAATTACTTATTTAAAGGTTCTCTGTGGTTAAAATTGGCCTCGAAAGTTTATGGACGATAAATTGATGAAAAATTGGCTCTTCGAATTTTGGCCAATTTTTGTTGTTCTCAGACCTTAGTTCGGTGGCGAAAGGAACTAAACGCTGGAGGAACCACCATAATATTAACATGTTAAGGTTTCATTTCGCTCACTGAAACTTTTGAAAAAAAAAATCGATCAGTCGATTGTTTCTGGAGTGAGGGCCGAGAACACCCTTATTCGACCTTTTTTCTTGGATTGACACGGACGAAATGCAATAACGTTGCTAAAATGCACACTTCGACTATGCCTACCGATTGAGGAGAAAATATGGATTATTTAACCACGTCTTGGCATATTTACCTTATGACCGTCGGTGTAGGAGATATCAGTCAACTTTCTTGAGTCCAAGTCTCCTTGGTTTCGTTCCTGTTTCAATTATTCATACGATTCCATCGGTTCGATTTTTTTTTTCTCGTCCAGCGGAAATCCCCAGGCGATTCTTTTCAATTTCCCCATCGCTGATGCTATCAAACATTCTAGTCGGTCTTGAAAAGAAGTGCTCAAAAAAGTATAAAAAATAAATAAAAAAAGGAACAAAAACAAAACCGAAAAAAGAGCTATGAAATAAAAGAGCATCTCATATTTGAATTCTTTCGCTCTCCGCACAGAAGATTCACACAGCTGCTCGCGCCTTTGATTCAAATAATATCTTTTCCCATCCGCGTCAGCATCAAATCCTTAATGGAATCAAATGAGAATCGGAGGGATATGAGTGAGAGGAATCCGATCCGATTCCGATCCAAATTAGATTTCTCCGTTGGAATCGCGGACCGAAGAAAAGAGAAGAAAAAACAAACTGGGGGACGACGGAAAATATCGGACCTCGAAGCCGCGTCGCCGGTCGCCGTTCCGCTTCGGGACGATGACCCACCGACGTCAATTTATTATTAAATCGGAAAGGGTTTAGGGGGATATCGGGGTTATAGGGGTTCCAATGGATTTTAAGTGGTAAGGGGTAGTAGATTGAGGGGGGGGGACTGAAGTTTATTCCATAGATACATAATTCTTTTTGACACCATCCGGCTCGTTCGAAGATATGCGAACTGCACAGATGGCCGTCGCATAATATTTTTGTCGTCCTCTATCCCCCCTATACCAAGATTTCCCTTCATGCCTCTTTAACGGTTCCCTTTTTTAGTCATCGATAGTGTACGTTTCTGTTGTGAACCCTCCTCTCTCTGTCTCGATAAAATGAGAGTCCGAGAAATTCTTTTTGTAAATTTTCACGCTTCTTGTTCAGTGTCATCGGCTATTCCGTTGTTCCTGCTTGCTGCGTCCATGCCGGCTCAGCATTCAACAATACTGATAAGGAAAAGGGCTTTGTAAAGGAGAAAGTAACCTTTCTCCGGGTTATTTTCCTGGTTTTGGTCACTCAAAGTCGAAGAGCCTCTTAAAGTTTCAGTTCTGTCAAATTCGTTGAACTTCCATAAAGTGCAGTGCCGTTAAGAGTCCCTATTTATGTACTATGAGAGTTGCGCCATTGCTGAATCCATTTCTGATTGGCTCTCAGATTTAGGCTGTTAAGAAAGCTCCAAGAGGTAAAATGCAAATGGCGGAGGATTTGTTTACTATTCGCGAACTCGCTTTCATTACACATTTGAAGTAACAGTGACCGCGGTAATTTTTGTGAATTTTTCCTCTGCTTGAATTTTATTCTGGAGAACATTATCTTTTTCAATAACGACCGTTATTGTCGAGAATCTGAATCTAACCTATAAGAGATAGCGAAATAGTGGCAACAGCGCAGAGGCAAATGGCCATCCGCCTTTTGCAATTTGCCTCTTGGGGGCTCCATTGATCCGCTTCTTCTTCTTCATTTTGAGAGTCTTGTCGCAACTCTCATAGTATGTAGGGACTCCAGTGCCGTCCATTGAATCATTTTAAAAGTGATCGTTTAAAAAGAGAATTGTAGATGCAACACTCCGAAAAAGACGCAGATGATGTTTTTGTCAACTCATGATCAAACATGCGGGATTGAACGGATCGGTCCCACTTTTAATAAATGCGATGAAATCGTTTATAGGATGTAGATGACTGATGATTATTTCAAAGCAAAGAACAAACAGCTTTCGAAGAGGATATGTTGCGTCAGGTCCATCACAGTGCCGGCTCGTGCAATTTGAAAATTTGGCGAACATGTTTTTCCTTTTTTTGATTCCATGTAAAGCAAATACTCGATTTCGTCGTGATTGTTGTGCACATATGTAGATTCACATTGAACCAAGAAGTTGTTACCAAATTGCACGATCCGCTATTGGTTCAAACAGAAAAAAAGAAAAAAAAAACAGGGAAAAAACGCGCGCTTTGGTAGCGCTGACTAAACCGTCGCGTCGGTAGGAAAATGACCCTGCCTAAAACTTTATGAGAGCTAAAGGAAGGTACGCCTTACTAGACAGGTTAGGTTAGGTTATAGGTTAGATTTTGCTGGGCGAACCAAAGATTCGGTTGGCTTAACCAAAGTCTTTTGCTGGGTCATTTTTCTACCAAAGGTTTTGTCAGTGCCACCAAAGTGTTTTGTTTTTTCCCCCCGTGTTTCAGCTCCGTTAGTTTGTTACCTACTTCTCCTCGTCGTTCGCGAAGCAAATGCATGTTTCCAAAAACAACACACGTTTTTAGGTGCTGTCGCGTAGCGCAAGCACTTTATGCTATCGTCGCTATCCGTATGTATGTATGTATGTATGTATGTATGTATGTGACGCGCGACGCTCTTAGTTTGTGCACTCGTTTAGAATAAATTCGTAATTAATCCAGTATTAGAATCGATCCAGTAATTTTATTTATCATAATACTTGTAGTAAACACCTAACCTTATTGGTTTATTGGTTTTAAATGAGCCTCCAAGAAATCGATATTTTTACTCACGTTCAAATGGCAGAGAAACAATAATCGATTAATCATGAGTCGCTCCTGGTGTTTCGTATAAAACTTTTCATCACTTCGTTATTCTTTGTTTCAACCATTGTTTTTCTCCATGCGAACTAATGTGAAATGATCAAACAACTTTTTTTCTGTTTCTCCCCCCCCCCCCCCGAAATGGTCAAACATTTAGGTCACTCTATCATCAACACCTATCCCTTTGAAGTTACGAAATGTATAGCAGAGTGTTGGATAAATCACACTGTTTGTAAATGCCTCTTCCCTTCCCTTTTCCGCTACTCTCCCTTGGCGACCTCCGATGACTGCGAGCAATTTTGATAAGTACTTGTATTAGAGAGCGTCAACTCGTCAGTTCGAAGTCTTCATTAGCGCGGATGGAAAAATATCGCGGAGCTCCCTGATGGGAAAATTTGAGGAGTGGTGGGGGGGGGGGGGGGAGACGCTAATTACGTACTCCGGAAATGCAAATCTGTGCGTAGCTTGGAGACAGTTGCTTACACACTGACAATAGGTATCTCCTTGAAAGGAGGGGGTGGTGAGCGGGGGTTAAGGGGCAAAAGGGGGTGAGTGTCGAGACATAAAGGTTTAAGGGGTTTCAGACACGGTGCATACGCCATCCATACGCGAACGCGGGACAGAGCGTTAAGTGTAACGATTCTGCAAGGGAGCGGTGGTGGATGGGGGGGGCAGCGTTCGTTTGCTTTAGCTGATGGGGCAGGGGAGTCTGGCTCGTCTGACAGTCCTGTCTTGCAGCGTGGCTAGTGCGTTGCCAAGTTTAAGTCTCGTCTATATACAATAGGCGTGTTCGCCGAGTTCCATTTTGAGCACTGAAGTGTGAGTTTTGAAAAAGCTCTAAATTCAGGTTCCCGAACCTATTCTGAAATGAAGAGATGGATGGAAGCAAGTCAACGTTGAATTGAATTATATTCATTTAGAATTCTTGAAAAAGTCGAATTTGAGAGTGTTTACAGCACTCTCAATAGTTCGATATTTTTCACAGGGGTGAAATGGACAAACTGCAACGTTGCCAGATTGCGCGCTTCGCCGCTGCTCTTTATTTTCACGTTGGCAGCTGATTCGGCCTTCTCCTTATTTGTGCTCCGTAAGGAACTGTGAGTGAGACAAGAACTAAACTCAAGGCTTCCTTCTCTATAACTGTATGACTGTATTTAATCTGCGGGAATCGCTCCTCTAGTAGCATAAAGTAGCAATAGAAAATTTGGATCCTATTACTTACTCTGAAAAAAATGTATTAATTTGGTTCACCCTACTAAGTATTTGTGAACTTTGCGCCTTATACTTTAATGGTTGTACCACTAAGTTTTAGTTGTGTGTTGGTCCTCCAACCAACAATTGGTACCTGCTACCAATTTCACGTTGGGTAAGTACTTAGAACCGATTTTATTGGTTTCATCGGCTGAACACGGAGAAAAAAAACTTCGGTTCATGTGGAACACCGAGGGTGTTTGGTTCCAGTAACCGAAGTTTTCAGTTGTGAGTACCGAACTTCAGTTAGGATTACCGAAGTGGTTCAGTAGGAACGAAATGTGAGTTATAGTTTTAGTCACACTTACCGAAACCTAACTCAAGTTCGGTACTCACGACCGAAAACTTTGGTTACTGTAACCGAGCCGAAGTTCAGTCCTTATAACCTAATTTTTTTTCTTCGTGTATATAGTGCCAATTTATCGGTTGAAGTACCTAATTTATTGGGTAAGTATTACAAATAAATTTGATCGCGCAAATTTCACTATTATTTTGTCAGACGAACCAATTCCTCTTTTTTCATTACGGAAAGATTAACGAACTTATTTACCAGATGACATAATAACTAATGAAGCCGTTTAAGTGTTGATTCTATCGAGTTTATCTTGCTTAAGTTTATAATTTGGCAACCTTTTGCATGCAGTTTCCAGCAACAGAAACAAAAGCGTCATAGCAGAAAAGGTTAAAATACTTTTCGCGACGAGCAATGACTAGCTATGATGAGGATCAGAGCAAAAGCGGCAGTGCGCCGCGCTGTGCCGAGCCCCCTAAGCGCGAGACGCTCGCTTTTGTTTTGCCCGAACGAGCTTTTAAAATCCTCGCGTACGCAGTGTTTTTCACTGCCCCCCACACGACGCGACGCCTAACCCCTCTCCCCCTCTCCCCCTGTTTACCCCCAATCCCCCCCAATCTTCTTCCAGAAAACCCTTTCATACTCTCGGCCCGTTGTCAGTTTAATCTAGCTCATCTCCCCCAACCCCAACCCAACCTTTTCGTATTCCCGCGACGGGGAACCTAAGATTCATCCCGTCGCTCGAGTGCATGAAACATAACTACTCAGAAAACCTGTGTCATCCCTGACACTTTCATGGACCTTTGGCTGTCTCGATATTGTCACATTTTATGCAAACACCTATAAACCATTGGCGAATCGCAAGTTCAGTTTTATTGATTCCTCCTCTAAAAACCCACAAAAAAGTATCGTTTTTTAAGGGCTTTAATCATGGGCGCCCGCAGTGGGGGGCAAGAGGGGGCTTTTGAAAATATGAAAAACGGAAAATTTGGGGTCAATTCCTTATCTGACTTTTTTGTTTTAAATCATTTGGTTGAGTAGTTTTCGAGAAAAATGCCTGATCCGGGTGGTCTAGTATACCCTGTATATACATACGCACGTATGATCCATCTAAACTTTGAGTTAATTTTGTTTTGTTTTTTTTTTTTGTTCATGAAAAGTGAATTTTAGACATTCAATATGCTTACCGTATATATTTTCTCGCCGAATTTCACATGCGATTTTGCCATTCATTTTTCTTTAGATATCCCTTTCAAGAGCTCCATTAAACCTCCAAACCATCAATACTTTCGCATTTTGTCACATAAGTGAAAACCGATACTCCACTATGGAATACACAGATTCAGTAATAACTCTGATGTAATGTAGTTTCCCCTTGAGAGGATTTATTCATGGAAATTACAGCACCAAAGCGGAAATACTAATGTGCGTTTTTTGAGATGATGATGGTTTTTTTTTTTTTTTTTTTTTTTTTTTTTTAACCTTTGAATGCCTGTTATTCTTAGTTTTATCGTAAAAACCCTCTCATTTGAGCTTTGACATGAGCTTAAAATGCTTAAATTGACAAAATAAAATGTTGCCATGGAGCTGCGCTGCACCGCATCATTGTCAGTTTAAACCGCTCTCTCTCTCTATCGTGTCAGCCCTTGTCTATTCGATGACCCATTGTCTTTTGTGACGATGAATCTGAATTTTGGAGTTGATTCAAACAGTTGGAATTCAAAGAAAAGAGGGAGAAGGGGTATCCGTTTTTATCGAGTACGTTGTAATTTATCCTGGAGCGCATCGTGTGGGATGGGGGAAAAAAAGAGAAAAAAATTAATGAATTTTCGACCCTTACGAAGAATTATTGCGCAGAGTCAAAGGCAGACGTTACTCGCATTTCTCTGAATAGGAAATGGATAGTTTGTGAGTTTTATAAAAGTACCATTAATTTTGTTTTTTATTCATCCTCTTGTGGAAGGGGGCCCGGGGGGGGGAGTGGAGAATGTAGGAAGAAAAAAGTTTAAAAAAACCTGGAGGGATAGTGAGATGTTGGCTCAGAACAGTTGGGAATGAGAATGGGGGTGGGGGGGGGGTGTTTTTCGATGCTCGCTGTCCGGAATAGTTTTGTTTCATTGTCAGCCGAGCAGCTTTTCTCTCGGATTGTGACATCGTCGGGGAGCTAGAAAGGGCAAAAAATGTCAGTTGTCGTTTGATTAAATAGTAAATAAACGTATGTATTTTAATTCATGTCCAAAGGACATTCAAATTCTCTTAGTGCCGTATTCTCATGTTTGCTGTATCTTTTTTTTTTTTTTTTTTTTAGACCAGAGCTTTTTGAGTTAAGTTTCTTCAGAACAACCTTCGTCGTGTCTTTCCTTGACTTTTCATGGACCTATTTTTGAAGCTCTGTCGCGTCGCAGTTAGACCTTATTTTGTTGACCTTCCGACAATACAGCGATGTATCGTATCGATCGTCTTTCGGGGACCATCGGTTCCAAACAAACTCTGGGCCCTTGTAATTTCCCTTGAGGTGCATTTTTGAACGGCAATTTCGGTTATTTATCGTAGAAATCATTACGACCTTTTTGCGATCATGAGTTCTTGATGGTCCTCAAAAATACTTAATTTTGCCTGATCCCACGACTAAAATTTCCGCAATCATTAAGATATAACGTATAATAAACGATGTATTTTGGAGTTTAAGAGTGCCCAAATCTCCGCCCACTCCTCAACAACAACAATAATATTTATGTAATTAACCTCCAAATGCATAGTTTAATCTGTAATTTCTTTTGTTGATTTCGGCAGTTTTAGTCGTGGAAGTACATATATGTATTTATTAAGAATTTTCGAGGACCTAGAATTCATAGTCGCGGAAAGGTCGCATTAATCTCTTGGTTTTATAGCAAACATTACCCTTTAAAAATGCTCTCTAGGGAGATGGGTCTGTTGCAAACTTTTGCTACAACGATAAAGATTGTTTCATCATTTGTAAAATTGCCCGAAAAATCTATTGGTGGCATCAGAAAGTCATGAAATGCTATGATAAACTCACAAGAGACGTATAATGAAATCCAAGATGGCGGTAAAATATCGAGCAATCTGTATGCATACACCTTTAACATCCAAGGATTGCCAACGTCGACAATCTCACAGCTTCAGAGGTTATGTGTTTATTTACATTGTGATTGGGTGCGATCGAGATTGTGAGGTTGGCTATCCTTGGATGTTCGTGGTGCATGCATACAGGTTGCTCAATATTTTACCGCCATCTTGGATTTCATTAAACGTCTCTTGTGAGTTTTATACTGCATTTTATGACTTTCTGGTGCCACCAATGGACTTTTCACGCGATTTTACGTGAGATTGAACACTCTATAGAGCTGTAGCAAAAGTTTGCAACAGACCCATTACATTGATCAAGAGTTTGTTTGGAACCAGAGGTCCCCGGAAAAATGTTGATAAATAGAAAAAATTCGCGAAAATCCATCTGTCCCCCATACAGGAGCGGATCCTGTGTCAAAGTTGGCAGCCTAACTATATAACCTCAAATCCCTGGATTCTGTTATATTAAGATGGTATTGCACTGAGCTTCATATTGAAACCGACTGCAACTTACAAGGGAAGTGAGAATGTACCGCGAAAGCAGGAAGAGAATATTTTAAGGAAAAGAAGCGAGATATCTTACAAGTACACCCCTCCCCCCGCCCCAACCGCCCGCCCCCTTTTCGCAATACTTAATTCTTACTTCATTAAGATAGGGAGATCATTTTTCGCTCTTTAAAGTAAACTGTTTTTGAAAAGAGCTCGACGAACGACGATTGCATCGCGGTTTCGTAATTAGCAATTAGCAACGCATCCTCGTCTTCGCAGACAGGGAAGAAAAATGTTCGAAGTTGAGGGAAGATGAAATGAGACGGGAGGGGAGGGGAGGGGTGGTGGTGGTGGTGGTGGTTGGTGCAAGAGGATTAGGGGGATGCTCTTGGAAGAGAAGAGGAAAGTTTCAGGCGTTACTTTTTTGTGTTTTAAATAATCTCTCCCCCCCCCTCCACATTTCTTTTTTGTTTGTTTGTTTCTCGCGTCCAGTTACCGCCATCACCAATTCAGTTTGTTGATGAGAGTGCTCGGTTCACTCGGTTAGAGCAAAAAGTGTCGCTGCCCCGACGCTAATGTTCGGTTATTTACTTTTATTACTCACTTTCCAGCAGATATTTTACTCTGTTGTCAAACGGATTCAGAATCCGACCCTGCTAAATGACATCATACATAACATCTGCGGAAGATCTTAAATTGAAAAACAAAAAACCAACTAAATTCAGGATGTTTCAAGTATGTCTTTGAAAACAAGAAAAATTGAAAAAAGCTTACCTCCAGACATCTTCAAAATATTTCACAATGTCATCCATAAACGTTTCTCAGAAAAATAAACAAACAAGCAAACCATCAAACCAATAAGGAAGCAAAGAAATTCTGAACGCAATTTCTGTGAAACTTCGTGCTGAACAAATTTTTCTTGCTTTCTGATGATAACAAGAAGTTTCCCCCAAGTTTGATTTTTAAATGTTTACCAGAAAGGTTATCTTAGATTTACGAAGGTTGACAAAAGACGTTCTTAAAAGAACTGATAAACGTTCGTTATGGATGAAGTCAGCAGGCTGATTATAAACGATCGTACAGTAATGACATCGAGTCGATGATTTAAGTACGTGCTTTTCTTATGGGTGATGTCATTCGAAAAATAGGAACCCTTCCGTCTCTGGCGGAAATTCACCGATGACTCTTGAGCTATCGTGCACTTATCGTAGAGGATACGTCTCTTACTTTTGAACAATATATGTTTCTTCGTACACTTCCTCGTTCGCCCCTCATTTAGTGATTTCCTTTTATCTTTGATTTGATTGTCAATGTGGTATTGTGGTAAGGCCAAAGCATGGGCGAATACAGGAATACGTCTTTCTCTGTCTCCTTCCATTTGCACACGTTTGTTAGAAAAGGATAGCTGAGGGGGTCATCGTATGACTTTAGCCCCTATCTTCGTTTCTTTCTAACACACGCGTTGAAACGTGATGAAAGAGAGAAGGACAAATTCCTGTATCCGCTCCTGAGCCAAAGGAGGATCGAAGAGAAAGGTAAATAAAATAAATTGGCAACGTCGGCCACGGAAAAAGTTATTTCATCTAGTAGACTTATGAGACCACTCAAACCTCAGTCTTGATTCCCGCGTACAGTTCTAGTTTGGGAACATTCAAGCGCATTTAGTTAATCGCGTCGCAGTCCTTGTAAGGCCTCTCGCCCCTCCCCTTGATCCGAGTGAGGACAAAATTTCACTCAAAAATGTGTCCTCTCCTTTTTTAAAGCCATTCCAGAAAGTTTTATTTTATTTTCTGAACGTATGCATGAGTGGTCACTCTATTTGAAACTCCGTGCCTTAAAAGTGAATCTTCCGGAAGTAGTGTTGAGCAGGAGTGCACATAGGAATTTGATTGGGGGGGGGGGGGGTCGTATTTTTCTGTGTATGTGAGGGAAGGGGGGCTAAACTTACAAAGAACGAAGTGAAAAACGTAATTAAGGACATCTTTAAAACTCTTTAATATTTTTAGAACTAAGGCGGTACTGCGAAAAAAGGAGGCATAGTATTTGCATGTTCTGAACAGAGGCGTTATGTTGTTAGAATTACAACGTTGTCATAATGATTTACTATTATATCGATCTGACGTATAAAATAGTGCACTCGCTTATTTTCTGAACCACCGATCCATTTTTTTCTGTGGGTTTCTATCCAAGGTGAGTCTTGCGCCCTGTGACAGAAGATACCTAACGAGGATATGCAATACGCATTACGCAACGTATTAAATGTTATCTCATGCGTTGCGCATTGCCTACCCTACTGGCTGATTCCGCTCTTTAAAACGAGATGAGACGAGATAGCAGAAATCTGTCAATCCCATTGGTTTAAACGGATTTGGAGGTGTTCATCAAGTGCTGGGAGTCATTCGACTGAAATGAACGACTCGAACGACTTCAAGCCTGTCATGTGATGTCACCGTTTAAACCAATGAAATTGGTCGATTCCCGCTATCTCGTTTAGTCTGATCCAAAAGAGTCGAATCAGCCTGCGCTGGCTAGGTATCTATTTCCCGGCTAGAACGTGTCTAAGGGTACACACTGCACACACCATTTTCTGAACTCACCAGTTTCATTGAATGAGAAAGGCTTTAACCCCTTATGGGCCAAGCCCTAGTATTATCGTTTTCTTCTCAAGTCTATTTCATATTGTTCGGGTCTTCATTCCAGAAAAAAGCTATTATCGATGAAGAAACTTGCAAGATACGGTCTTGTTGGGGAATGGGGCGCCTTCAATTCGTCGTATAGGCAATTTCATCTCCCCCGAGTACGAACAGTTAACTATCTCCCTTAATTAAAGGGATCAGTGGCATTATTTTAAACTAACCTGGTCGTTGAAGGGTTAAATAGAATGAGTCCAACACGTACAACTTACAAGCCCTGACTTGAGAAAAGAGTACAAGAAGGGTCTCTGCGTTGCACCGCCAATCGCTTCTCTGTGCGACGAGATGTGTTTGTTGAATAATTCGAGTCGAATTTTTTTTTTTTTTTTTTTTTTTTTTTTTTTTTTTTTTTTTTTTTTTTTTTACCCCCTTTTATATTTTATTTCTCGCCCATCAAAACACGGTCCGCCACATCACCGCATACAAATAACAAATTCTGCGGCTCCGCGTTGCCTGGCGTGCCATGGATGAAAAGTCTGACGGAAGAATCGCGCCTCTAACTTGCGCTGACTCGCTCAGCCCCCATCAATCATTATTTTTCCGACCCCCAGCCCCCCGTATATACTCCCCTTTCCTTGCTCTCTTGTCCCCCATCCCCTGGTCCCAAGTCACTCTCTCTTTATATTCGTCTCTTTTTTTACCCCCTCTTTCCGTTCCCTTCTCTATCTCGTGAAAGGACAAGAGCGACGCCCTCTCGTCCGGCGTCCTATGGGCGTCCCGAAGAGATCCTCGTCAAACAACCGAATGTTCTCGCGCAAAGAGAGACCGTAAAATTGGTGACTGAGAGCACGGAGTGGAGGGGGGGGACGAGAAGGGGGACGAGGGTCTTTTATCCTCTGAAAGGTGTCGCTGAACAGAGTAACCCAGAGCGAGGGTCATGTAGTGAATGTATTGAAATTTTCTGAGCGAGAGGACAGTCATCACATCGCTCGTTCGTGGCGGTTAACCCCCCCCCCCCCCCCCATTACCGTAGACTTTGTTTTCTATAGTTGAGAAGGGGTGGAATGCTTTAGCATTCAATTGCAATCCACCAATGAAACAATTTGATTTATATCCGAATAATAAATGTATTATATGAATGATGATTTTTTCTCTCTGTTTTATTTTTCTAAAGACCGAGATTAACCTCCTTGAAATTCAATGTCTATGTATACCTGCATTTCGGTGGCATCAGAGTTGCAATGTGGCAACGCTGCAATTTGTCTATTTAAACGCATGAAAAAAGTTGAGTTGTTTTGCACTCCCTCGACTGGATACTTTGCATGGATTTCAACGGATGAAATGCAGGCGTTGCTATGAGCTTTTTTGGTTTCGTTTTCAAGGAAAAAAGATAACTTACTTATAAGGTTAGCATTCATGTTTGAATGTTCGAATCCTGTTTTGTGTGAATTCTTTCATCTACGCTTTCTACCTCTATTGACTGTATATAATAAGTAAATATATAATAAATTAATGTATTCATAATTAGTATACTCATATTTTTAGTTAATATTCACTAATACATTAGATTTCCACGCGAGGCACATGCATTTAGTATTCAATTTTTTGTTGAATTTAAATTTACTGTTAATTCCCTCCCCGGCCTCCACCCTCCCCTCTTTGAGTTATGAAATTTATGGGAAGGAGGACAGAGGAGAAATTCAGCTGCAAATGTTTACGGGTTTTCGTTTTTTAATTTCTTCTTTAGCTTGAGTTTAAAGTTCAGGAACTTCCTTTGTAGGAACAATACGCAGTAAAGCAAAAGAATACGGGCACAACTTTGGAGCAAGAAAAATTCTGCACCGTCTGTAATTTTAAGTATCACCTGAAACCGTCATCCAAGGTCTTAATACAATTTTGCCAAACAAGCTCCGTAACTTCTACGTCTGTGAGATCCTCCGTGTTTGATTCAATCTTTGTTGCGTCAGCCGCAGTCTTTGGATGAAATTCTTCTAGATTAACTAAAGTAACACCCGGCTCGTGAATAATCCGTTATTATTTTCATCCTTAAAAGTATCGATTATTTTGAGGTTCAGTTGAACTTCCCCCCGCCCCCTCTTCTCTTCCGAGGATCGGTCTTTATCCATCGATTTATCTGATAGAGACAGAATTGTGGATCCAGAAATTGGTCCCTCTCCCTCTTCGCTCATTGAAAAAATGTGTTTAAAAACAAATCTAGAGAGGCACTGTCACGTGACTTCGGTCTCTGCCTCTATCCTTTTTTAACACTTCTGTTTACACGGAAAAAAAACTACGGTGAAAATAACCATACGGATACCTGATTTTGGCACCTGCTAGATGTTTTGGTAATGTTAACCAGAAGTATACTATGTTTTGACTAGGTACTAGGTGATGTTACCTGATTGCATGTCGAATTTACTAAAAGTATCGGCAAATGTACCATACTTCTGGTCAAGTTTACCATAACATCTAGCTGGTGCCAAAATCAGGTATCCGTATGGTTATTTTCACTAATCTTTTTTTTCCGTGTAAATGGGTGGAGAGGGGAAGGACAAATCTTTGAAGCTTTCTCTGTATGCGAGACGTCGCACTGTGGTTCAGAACCATTGGCGAAGCGTGCAATCTGGCAACGTTGCACTTGGACCATTTAAACCCATGAAAACTATCGAAACTAAAGGAATCGGCGATGACCGTCGAATTCGACCTATTTGTATGCGTTCTAATGTAGAAAATGCTAAGTTGCCAGGTAGTACTGTTCGGAACATGGTTTCTTCCGGACATAAAATTATGTGGTTTTTTCCTTTCAAAACATTCTACTGTTGATATTTTCATGCCAAAACCATGTTTTTTTTACTCATTCCAAGCTCTAAAATGAACTATGTTACACATGCTCAAGATATAATATCTTGATGCCGTATAGTGTTCATAATCTTGAATTTTATTCGTCAACCCAGTGGCGTCGCGTGCCATCTGGCAACAATGCAACTGCTCCATTTAAACTCATTAAATATGTCAAATTTTCCTTGTGCTCTGTGCACCCCCTGAATTCGATATTTTACATGAGTTTAAATGGATATAATACATTGTTGCCAAATCGCACGCGACGCCACTGCGTCAACCTATAACCGGAAAATTCTCTGTTTCGATCCACCGTGCGTTGACGAAAATCGATTCCAATATAGAATCCGACAGTTTTCCCGGAAAATCTGACAACTTCGAATCCGAATTAATTTCTCAAAATCTTTCGGTCCGATACCTCGGAATCCCTTCGCTCAACCCAATTCGCCTCGTCAATGCTTAGAGAGAGAGGGGGGGAGAAAGGGAAAGGAAGGAGGGAGGGAGGGAGGGAGGGAGGGAGGGAGGGAGGGAGGGAGGGAGGGAGAGAAGAGAGTCCCTAATTGGCTCCCTCTCCTTTCGACCAACCTTACAAAAGGGAAGGGATTAAAATTAATCAGCGAGCGCGTAATCATTCATCGGGACTTGTCGCGAGAACCCGGAAGGGACTGAATGGAAATCGGAAGGACAGATAGTCTCCATTGCATAGCCGTTGCCAGGAATTTGTCTTTCTCTCTCTTTGTCCATTTGACTGCGTGTGTTAGAAGAAGATGGAGATAGGGGCTGCCACGTGACTTCAGCCTCTGTCTCTGTCTCTTTCTAACGCTTGCAGTCAAATGGACAAAGAGAGAGGAAGACAAATTCCTGATTACGGCTATGCTCCATTGTGTTGTATACCAGTACAGTAAACCGTACCTGTCTGACGTTGAGCACAGTGAGGTATCCCCGAGATCAGTGGATATGTAGGCGGTAAAGGACGTGGTCTTGCACCGAGGGCGAAGTGGGGGGAAGGGTGGGAAGGGGGGAAGGGGGCGTTGATAGAAAGGGTGACGGGTTCCGTGAATAAGTTCGCATTGAAGATTAAGTTGCAGCATTGAATTTTGAATGAAGGCAAATCAGCCACTACTGAGTGGAAATGCTAGCAGCTATTTACGATTTAGAGTTATATAGTCAGGCAATGGGTCTGTTGCGTACTTTTGCTACAACAATATAACTCATTGTATCTAACGTGAAATTCTGCGAAAATAATGATGCGCACATTAAAAACTTTCCAAATCCACTCATTAACTCAGAATATACCTTCCATTTCAAACGACCCGCGCTGCACTAGACACAAACGACTTACAACTACATAGATGGAACCCTCTCGTTTATGTAAACATGAACAAAACTTACAAACTTTGGAATGTTTCGTTTAGATGCGTACATTTCTTAACTTATTTTGTATAAACCGAAAAGACCAGACAAGACAGCAAATGCAGCTCATATTTCACGTATTAAAAAAGAAATTCCATCATTTTGTTGTTACGATGTTGTTTACTTATGCACGGTGGCTCCGTCTATATATATAGTAGTATACCGGTGCAAATAGTGTCGAGTGCAGCGCGGGCTCACGGGCTGTTTGAAATTGAAGTGATTTCCTGCGTTTATGAGTGGATTTTGAATGTTATTAATGTGCGCATCGTTATTTTTGCCTAATTTTACAGAAGAATCAAGGTTTTACATTGTTGTAGCAAAAGTATGTAACAGACCCATTATTGCAACTGATGAGACATCAGTGTTTTTGTTTGTGATAACCATTTGGGTCCACTCTCCGTGTGGTTTTAAAGAATGACCAACCCCTGTTATTTCGAACACTCGGTTCTTTTCAACTCCACCCCCATTCCCCAATCCACACTTTTTCTCACACTGTTTTTGACTTCTTCGAATGGGTCAAACAATTTGGAGGGGAAGTTGAGATTTCCACCATAATATACGACGCATTTTCAAGTCTCACCATGAAATCGGTGAACACGAGAGGGAGTGAGGCTGTTTTTGGATTCGCTTTTTCTTGCATGTAAACTGGGACCAAATAATGTTCGGTCCCGAGCATTGAATTGCGTGCATCTTGCGTGCGGTTTCGACCAATCAGAGAGCTTACGCACGGTCACATTGACCGTGCGTAAGTGTCGACCGTGCGTTAAGTTACGGTCGGGACCTGACATTATTTGGTCCCTGGAGCCTGGAGCTCTACTCCGATGCAGTCGGGGTTCGTCGCGTCGGTTTACCGGAGATGTACTTTCATTTCGCTTAGAAACCGTCTATATTAGTAAAAATTGTCATTATTTATGTAATAAACTTTGTAGAAAAGGCTAATCTATCGATTAATTTTAATACCTGCATTATTTATTTATAATCTTAGTTTCACCAACTCCCCAATCCGATGAATTCGAAGGCGCTGCTCTAGGTAGGAGGTTTAAAGAAAAACATATTTATGCACACAGTGACTGTATAAGAAAGACCCATTCTGGATTTCTCGAAATAAAAAAAAAAATACAATGTTAGTCGCAAAGAAGAGAGGATGAATTAACTATCCTAATTTTTTTTTTCTTAAAAACTAATTACAATTTGGAACTACAGGCGTGATCTATTGCGAACTATAGGCGTAAATCAATTGGATCTATCAGGTTAACAAATAATGAATTTTTAAAAATGGGCCAAACTCTTTGGGTGGGTCTTGATTTATTGTCACCATGTAAATGTATACATGTAAGTATAAAATAATAAACGAGCTCAGCTTGAAAATGCGAGCGTGAGACTATAAGTATTGTATACGGATGACTCTTTCAATCAAGGTTTCTCTGTTTTTTGTTTTTTTTCTCCCAATAATTCACAGCTCAATATCTCAATATCTGTGTGAACAATGAGCCGTTCGAGATTCAATTTCTCTTTGGGTGACGTCATATCAAGATAAAAAGTTCGGATAGGAGGCTTTGTTTGTATTATATTAAGTTAAGTTAAGGATGAGCAGGTGGAAAAGGAGAAACGAGAGCGCAGAGGGAAGACGAAATTGTGAGCGACAAGAAATTCAGGTTTATATAAAAAATGGGGTCGATTCAAGAACACCCCTGTCTTCTTTCAAAGATCGGAAAGTTCCGATACGAAAGATATAAAGTTCGCCGAAGATGAAATTGATGACTGGTAAAAAGTGTTCGGCGAAGCGCGTTCCCCGAAATTCAACAGGTGGATCCTGGCACTTAATAACCGCAATTTTAACGCAATCATGTCTCTCATTTTAGGTAATTTTCTTGATCAACATTTGACACACTGAAAAAAGTGGAAGGGTAAATTATACTAATGGGTGTTTCCTACACTGTGCAGCAACTTAGGTGGTCTATACTAACAGCGCAATGCTTAAATAATTCAGAACTTTTCGGTATTATTTACAGTGATGCGGTTAATATTCACATTAGTCATGTGGTTTATACTCGCGATTATAATTCAGAGCTGCCGTTTTGCGTAGTATAATTAATGACATTTCGCAATTCACCGATGATTCCACCGATTGAGAAAATATCACACAGCTCAGTTCAGTGTATGGCTGTAATGAACGAAAGTACTCTGAACTGGAATCTTTTCTCAATCGACGAAAACTCCGTTAATTAATTAAAATATCCGAAAATTTTTTTAAGTCAGTGACGACTCCACCGGCTGAGAAAAGATTGCAGATTAGAGCATTTTCGTGCGTTACAGTCATACTCTGAAATGACTTGTGTAATATTTTCTCAACCGGTGGAATCATTGAAAAATGTCATTAATTATACGCAAAGCAGCAGGAACCAAATAATGTTACGTCCTCACGGTCCCGCACGCATGATGATCGGTGAGCACTTACGGGGGATAAACCACACGCAATTATTCTTATACGTGCGCACCATTCCACGTCTTTCGGAGGACCGTCAAGCCGTAACATTCTTTGGTCCCAGCGCTATGGATTACCGCATGGTTATAATTTTGACACATCCAAATCTCTACACAACATACCTACTTAGAGACCATCGAAGGGTAAAATTTACCCCTCCGATTTTTTTCAATGCAGGTGCAACGTCTGTAAAAACAGACGAGCCAAATCCAATCCTTCTCTCATCCCGGTCAGGTTTAAGATGCTCTTAGCAGCCGAAACTAGAGGCTTTTTACATTCCTTGTCGTTTTACTCACTGTTAATTTTAAAAATATGTAAGTCCAGAAGGTGAAAAATGCACTTTGAAATCAATAAAAAGTTGGATAAAACTTCGGAATTTTACAAGTTGGATAAAACTTCGGAATTTTACAACAGCCATTTTAGATCATACGTGAATCCAAGAAGTCTAAAAAAATTCAGTCGTTACTCTTAAATACATAATGTTCTTTTCGCAAACTTTCTCTTCATTAATTTCCAATTTTTCTGATTTTATTTCTGTGAACTCCGACAGGTTTTTAGTTAAAATCTCTAGCTGTCTCAAAAAATTAAAATAGTTTTAAAGATTTCTTTCCACGATTTACAATTTTTTTTTGAAAATGGCCTCTCTCCATATCCAGAGATTCATTTTTCAAAAATATATTTTCAATTTTTTTCTTTCAATACTATCGTAAAATCTCGCATCTCTGCCTTAACATTCCCATCCTGTTGTTTTTCTAAGCTTTCCAAAACCATAACTATTTTTGGCATAGGCGGATCCAGCAATCTGGCAACTTCGCATTCCTCTCATTTGAATGTATGATTAACAATAATCGATTCTTGGAGGAGCTACAGCCCCATGACAAATCGATTATTTCTCATGCAAACAAATGGGGAGAATACTCTGTTGTCAGATTGCTGGATCCGCCAATGATTTTTGGATTTTCCTCAACAGTCATTGAAAAATAAAAAATCACAAACTGTATTTTATCTCCTCTCTTTATTTCTGAATTACTCAAGCAACATTATAATTAATTTATTATATTCATGACCAGAGGTATTTGCGCTTTTTAATACCCAGTAATTGTATTTTCACCGCGCTGTTTATTCCTACAGTTTGTTTTTAATTATTCATTAATTTTTTCCTTCTACCCTTATCCTTCTCTCCTATCAAATTTGTGGAGCCTTTTTTAATGGCACGTCCCGAAGTCTTATAGATAAGCCCTTAATTCACCCTTTTCAAATGCCCTTTCTCCCCCTTTAACAGTCCCGCCAAGTTCTTTCTTCGCCACTTTGCTGTAGTGACGGTCGCGAATTCACCGAGGGGTATAAGGCGGGAAGCGGGCGGAAGGAAATAGAAATTAAAATTGCGAAGACGAGATCCCCGTTTCAATAGACTTTTTTAGGAGAGCGATATATCGTATCGATTGCCGTTCGAGGGCCTCTGGTTCCAAACAAACTCTGGTTCAATGTAATTTCCCCATAAGCGAACTTTTGAACGGAAATTTAGGCTATTAAATCAAACAATTAATG
>VMOF01000388.1:29088423-29095923 GCA_011764245.1 Trialeurodes vaporariorum | reverse complement strand
AAGATTTCCTGGGGGAGGGAGGAGATCCCCCCTCTAGATTTTGAAATTTGTAGTGTCTTTGAAAGAATATTTTGGAAATTTTTCTATCAAGTAAGGGCGACTTTTAAGGGTTTCCGGGGCAGACACGCTCGCCGCCACCCATCTCCCCTCTCGTTGGTTCCCTTCTAGTCCCCCCCCCCGACATCCAGGGAAAAAAAATACTATCATAGCGACAAAATACTGGACTTTGGTCATCGTTTTGGGACTCTTTAAAAAAACACCAGGTAAAAAACCCAAAGGATTACAGCGAAACTTACGGGTTTAAAGTTATATCTCAGTAGAACGCAAAAAACTGCGCTTGATCGGTGGATCGACTCGTTGCTCTTTGGCATGGTTAGTGTTCCATTCTTTTTTGATGAAACACTCGAACCGCTTTGGGCTAACCGCAAAAAAAAGACGGGAGTGTTCCTTTGTTCCGATTAAAAAATTCCGGTTTGTTCCGATCAAAAAATTAGCCTCACCGTACTACCAAATATAACTTTTTACTCTTCAAGGGTTTAGCTTTTGATACCTTCTTTTCATACTTCAAGTGCAGTTGATCATCTGGACCGAAGGCAAATTAACAATGAGATAGAATTTCTGCGAAGGGACAGCAATAAATTGTCACGTTTTGAAGCATGGATGGGAAGTGATTTCAGCGGAAAAGAAGGTTTTCCATTTTTTTTTTTTGCTTTGGTCCATTGGTTTCAAAGCTCATTTGAGTTTTTAAGTTTAAGTCAAGCGCTTACATTTAATATCAAAAACTCCTCTAAGACATGTTACCGAAGGACTTTTTGGGTCATAAATGATAAAAACATACGTAATTAACAGGCAGGGGGACTATGGAGTAAAAAGTAGCATTGGCTTTCGTAAAACTTTTACTCAAATTTTTCATGGAGAATATTTTTTTTTTTTAAGGTCACAGTTTTATCAGGACAAAATTTTTTTCCCGTCTCAAATTCATGACCCAGTTTAGTTTTCTCCTTTGATTTTAACTGTCAATTGTTGACAGGAAAGTCTCGTCTTCTCCTTACTAAATTGTATTCGCCCCTCTAACAAAGCATTTCTTTCTCCTACTTGCATAAATATTCACCAGAACCCATTAATCAACTTTAGGGGGGGGGAGGGTTTAAAGCAGAGGTGGGCACGGTAAATGGTAATCGCTTCCTCACATCTGGGTTGATTTTAAAACCCTCTTAGATATGGGTTGGGGGGGAGTTTTTGGGGGTGCTGAATTCAAAGGAACTAATCGTTTTTTGATGAATTACATTGATTGTATATTGAATTTCATCATAAGTTCAAAAAAATCGGAACCCCTGATTAAGGCTGAAATCCACCTCGATTACTTTTGAAAAGTGATCGATGAAAGAAATCGATAAACCCAGTTTGTCAAAGATTATAGATCATAACATAATGCCACCGAGGCAAGCCCCCCTTCCTAAAAAGCTGCCTCTGAAAGTATAAGCTTTATTATTAGTCTAAAATGAATTAAATCTTTTAAAAGAGGAAAGGTTTCGGCGCTTACGACGACAATCATTGGCGAATCCCGGGGGAAAAGGGGGGGGTGACCCCCCCCCCCTCCGTTCAGCCAAAAAAGGGGAAAAGAGGGAGAAGGGAGGAAAGGGAAAGAGAAAGGAAAAGGGGTCAACGGGGGCGTAATTCCCCAGATCCCCCCCCCCCGTTCGCGAGGGTTAGATGTTTTACTTTACAAAAATTTAATTGCAATCGATATACCACCCATCTTTCTTACCTTCTGAAGAAATGAGAATCTGCATTATTCAAGATCATGGAAGTCCAAAAGAGCCCGAAAAAACCCCCCCCCCCCCCCACCACTCCTTGGCATAAAAAAAATTTGAGAGTAAATCGAATTAAGAGAAAATTAGAGTCCCTGAATATGAGGCAGAGCTGCCGTTTTGCGTATAATTAATGAAAATTTTCAATTCACCGATGATTCCACCAGTTGAAAAAAGATTACACAGTTCAGTGCAGTGTAGACTGCACTGCACAAAAATACTTCGATCCGTAATATTTTTTCAATCGGTGGAAACGCCGTAAAAAATTTAAAATATCCGCAAGTTTTTTTAAAGTCATCGACGACCCCACCGGTCGAGGAAAGATTACAGATGCGAATACGAATATATTCGTGCATTACCATCTCATACACTAAACTGAACTGTGTAATTTTTTTTCAACGGGTGAAGCCATCGGATGCGATTTTAACATTTTTTTACATTATGCTGAGGCCGTTGTTGTGTTTTGCTCCACTGCAAAGATTACAGTTCCGCTAAGTTTGTAACGATGTAATCTTTCCCTCCTTTTGTTGATAAACATGTATTAACGCTTTTAATGATTCTTTTGAGATTTATAGACTTTCTTATTGACATTCATTATTAAAATTAACAGATTCATCGCAAATTAACTCTTATCTGAAAAAAGACCGTTGGTAAACAGAAAAAAAGTGCAAAATCGCATCCAATGGCGGTGTCCGTAGAGCCTAAAATTCATCGACCAATCAGAATTTGACTACCTTCTTGTCTCGGCGGATCCAGAGGGGTGGCCACGGCGGCATCCCCCCCCCCCCTTGGCCCCCAAAAAAAAGCAGTTAGAGGAAAAAAAAGAGAGGGAAAAGCAAAAGAAAAAGAGAAGAGAAAAACAAAACCCTTTTAAGTAACCGTAGGTATATTATACTAGGTTTTGAGGGGGGGGGGGAAATAGGGTCTTAATTTCATTCACTAGACATCCATTTTCTACGAAAATGAAAAAAATATAGGTAGCGGGCTTTCCCAAAAATTTTGAATGAAAAGTGGGAGCCGGGAGCAAACCTAGGGGGAGGAAGGAAAATTTTACTCGAGCTCATAAGAACAAGATAATTGGGGGGATTTGGGGGGGGGGGGGGTGCTGATTAAATAGTTTTGTGTTGATAGAGAGGTCAATGATGTAAAATATCAGCCGTTCCAAACTTTTACCCTTGACCCCTTTTACTAACAAAAATTGAAATGAGGTAGTAAAAAATGATGAGTGAACCGTTAAAAGATGCCTCAAATTGGCTTTAGAGAAGCTAAAATTTTCAAAATTTTACAAGGGGGGGCCCCCCCCCCCTTCACGTTACAAAATGGCCCATCCTTTGAGACTTTTCTGGATCCGCCCCCGTCTTGTCTTAACTCTCTACATATAGGGACTTAGAGAAAATCAGCTGGAAAGTGCATTTAAATCCCCCCTCCCGCCAGCGAGAAATTTCTTCTACAGACGGCCAGACGCCTAAATCCAAGATTTTTACAATATGCTCTTATTCGGGAAGCTCTGCATTCATTCTTAGGCAAATGGTGAAAGAAACATGGTCCGGGGGAAAACGTTTTAAATGTGAAGTGTCGAACGAAAAGTGGCATGAGTGATAAAAAGAGACAGGGCCAATAGGAAAGGGGGGAAAAAGGTAGCGGAGAGAGAACCGACCACCGAATCTCGATGAACTGATTTTGAAAGAATAAGATTTTAGTGAATGGACGCTGCTGCGGGCGGCGCGGCGGGGGGCGGCGGAGAATTGGCTCCTCATGCGAGAAGGTTTGCGGTGCGTTATCTCCCCTGTAACTGTTCAGTTATAGCCCACCTCAATTGATTCGGCTTTTTTGCACATTTATTTGGGAATGGCAACACCGCTCTAGATTCTGAGCAAATCGAGTCAGATAAGCGGGGGGCGCATTTTGAGCCGCATATTTTAGTCCCAATCTTTAATTGACTGATAGTACCCCACACATTAAGAATGCAATTCATTCAGCTGACGAGAACAAACTCGTAACTTTTCGCTCAGCTTCAAAGTTTCGCAGAAAAGGATGTAAAATAAGCAAATATTTCGAGAGAATCTTTAAGACGCGATCGAAGGATTTGAATCGCATCCCTCGATTTGGCAAAGAGGCATCGTTTCAACGTCGACCACCTCCACCGCACCCATGTCGGCGCGCCGCGCACCGCACCACCGTGCCTTGCAATTTCGCTCCATTTTGAAACACTTCTCAAAATTTATTGATGATCCCTTCTTCGTTCCCCTTCAACCCTCCTACCCCCCCCAACATCTACTCCACCGCCCCCCGACCAACATCCCCTTTTCCCCCCACACTTTTTCCCCTTTTTTTGAGCGCCCCCCTTTGATTTCTCTCAACGACGACGGCGGCGAATATAACAGCGCATACCTCCGCACCGCTTAAGTTTCCTTTTCAGGGCAGGATAAAAAATACCCCCCTCACGCTCTCTCCCTTTGGTCATCCATTCGCAACCCCCCCCCCCCCCAAACCTCGTTCGGTCCTTCCGCCCGTTCGCGAAATAGAGTAATGACTACCCATTCGCCGTCGCCTCGCGCCTTTTCATCCTGATTTTTAAAAACGATATAAGTTAATGTGCATCTCTCTCGCGTTTTTAGCTTAAGCTCTTCCCTCTTACTCCTATCGTGTTTCGTAGATTTAAAGGTTTAGCAACGCGGCGACGGAGTTGGGGAAAAATCGATGCCTCCACTATATCAGCGTATTAAAAATCATCGATCCTTTTGGGAGCTCGACCGTAAACCTTCGAATCATCGATACTTTTGCATAGGTTTAGCACGGGGAAAAAAAAAAAGACAAAAATCCCGGGGACTGTGACCCCTTTAAATTTTTTTTGTTTGCCAGGATTGCTGAAAATGCCTCAATATCCGTGATCGACGTGTGTTTTTTTCATTTGTATATTAATTGCAGGTCCTTGATAGTGAAACACAAACACGTGCCGCGGTGGACGAAAAAACTGCCGATAAGTCCTGACACTGTGGAATTACCCTCAAACTCTAGCTAACGCTTCTCTAGAGTTAGAAATAGACGAAGGTGATTTCAGGCGGAACTTCTCTAGATACCAAACCGACGGGTAGCGCTACCAGTCAGTTTTGGGGGGAAAAACCGTGTTTCTGGCAGTTTAGATTGAAAACAAAGGAAATCCCCAAAATCCAAGAACGCCGGCTCCTGCGTTATATATTCATGAATTTGTTTAGCCCAAAACTTGCAAAATTGGTTGAGAATGGGTCTGTTGCAAACTTTTGCTACAACGATCAAGAGTGTTCAATCTCATGTAAAACGCCTAAAAAGTCCAATGGTGGCATCAGAAAGTCACAAAATGCAATAATAAACTCACCAGAGGGGTTAATGAAATCCAAGATGGCGGAGATATATCGAGCAATTTGTATGCATGCACCGTGAACATCCAAGAATGGCCAACTTTGACAACCTCACTGGAGGTAGAGGTTATGTGTTTGTTTACGTTATGATTGGTTGTGATCGACATTGTGAGGCTGGCTATCCTTGGATGTTCGTGGTGCATGCATACAAATTGCTCGATATTCCTCCGCCATCTTGGGTTTCATTAAACGCCTCTTGTGAGTTTTTTATTGCATTTTATGACTTTCTGATGCCACCCAAAGGACTTTTCAGGCGATTTTACATTAGAATCACGGATTAGCATTCGATTTTACATTGATCGTTGTAGCAAAAATTTGCAACAGACCCATTAAAAACTTAATAGTGTAATATTGAAAATTCATTTCTCCATAAAGTTAGTGAGTGCGAGGTGTGGAGTGTTACTGTGTTATCTGCCTTACTCGCAGTTATTGAGGCTCAAGGGAATATTTTCGTACTTCCAATAGCCCGGCTTTATTTTTAAGTGTTTCAGCTTGAAACTTTCAGGGTATCCTCCTGAAGTATATGCTCGGAGGTGCCGACGTTTCTCAATTTTGTACTTTTTGCGTAAATTCATCAATTTTAGCCAAAAACTGTTAATTTTTTAGCAGCGCGACATGGTGTGTTTTATGGTTCGACCTAATCGACCCTGGGAACACCTTAATTAGGTAGACTTTATTTGACCCGTTTGATGACGTTAATCAGATGTCTTGTGGAGTTTAGCAATTATTTTTTTTACCTTTTGGTTGACATCAAAATCAATTACGGTGAATCCGTTGCCTATTTGCCGGTATCTGTTCCCGTGATTTATCTACCTTGCTCGCTGTCTTGTCGCCTCTTTTTGCTTCCCATTGTTTTTGCCTCCTTTTACCGCCGCGCCGCACTGTGAATCGAACGCGTGAGCTAGCTAGACAAAACCCATAACTTTTGAACGAATGCAGATAAAGTAACGAAACTTTCAGGATATTACCTTCCTTGTATGCTCCATCGATCCACCCAAAAAAGAATAAAAGAAAAAAAATCCTTCGGAGGGGTGTAAGGGGGGGAAGGGGGCCACAATTTGAAAAAACAAAAATCGGTCGATAAACCCCATCTTGTGATACATCGATCAAAAAGACTTAACAAACTGAGCATTTTGGCGAAATTCGGGGATCGATATCGTTTTTCGTATTCGAGATATCGAATATTAAAAGTTCAATTTTCACCCATCTTCAAAATTCGATATCTCGAAAACGAAAAACTATATCGAACCCCCGATTGCGCCAAAATGCTCAGTTTGCTATGTCTTTTCGATCGGTGTATCACTCGATAGGGGTCGAGGCTCGGAATTTTTGAGTTAGCCACCCTGAGGGGCCATTTTTTCAACTAATTTTGGGGGGCTCTAAAACCAAATTTTGACTCAACTAATGTCAAAAACCCTATTTTTTTCTGGAAAGGACTTGCTCTTTAGGATTTTTGACTCCTAGTTTATTAAATTCCGACTTTTGAAATGGGAATTTTGATTTTTTGAAAATGGGTCGAAATCGAACTTTGACTAACGATATATCGAAGATGAAAAACGACATCGACCTCCGGTTTGCGCCAAAAGTCTTAGAATTTTATGCCCTTTAAAACGAGGTATCACAAGATAGGGGTTGATGTTTTACATTTTTTAAAAAGCCTCTCTGGGGGTTAGAAATTTTTCGCCCTTCAAACGATGTATCACAAGATTGGGGTTGCTGTATGACATTTTTTAGATAGCTTCTCTGAGGCCTCCCAGGGGGGGGGGGGGATTGACCCCCAAAAAAGAAAATTCATCTGAAGTGATGAATAATGGTCTAAAACCCCAACTCTTTATCTCAATTAGCAAGAAAAATCCAGGCAAAAAACCAGGGGGGGAAAAAAAAAACCCCGTCGATTAATAAACGGCTAGAGTGTCGTTCAACGCGTTCAAATACGACTAGGGTTTTCGGGTTCGAATCTTAGCTCAAGCTCCGCTATTTTACCCTCGTTTTTTTTTAGGTTTCTTCAATTCTTCAATTTTTGGGTCCAAACCTCCCTCGGAAAAATCGAAAATTTTTAAAGATGGAGCGTTGTGGAGCGTTTGAACAAAAAATATGTTAAACTGCATTAAAATTTTCAATATTTTAAGGCCAAGTTGAGAGCGGATACACGCGTGGGTACATAAAATTTGAACTCTATCAAAGTTGAAAAAAGTGAAAAATTTGGGTAAAATTTAAGGGAATTTTTTTGGATACATTAAAGGATTTACAATTCGATTTTGATGCAAGAACGTCTTTCTACAATGGTGAAA